>JAHIAM010007416.1:0-86151 GCA_021605205.1 Aegilops longissima | reverse complement strand
ATTTCGACCCGAACCGTCGATCGACGTAGACTACACAAATGTCAAGAAGGTTCTTGATGATGTTCTCCCCAGCTACACCCAATCTGGAGGCACCTTCACCGAGCCTATTCGTAAGTCACGGCAAGCACGTGTTCTCCCACAATGTCTGACGTTCTGCTCGTCAAGCAGCCACTGGCGGTCGAAGGGTGCCTACTCGCCATCCATCACATGCGGGCGATCGTGCGGGACCATCATCAACTTCGCTACCAAGTAAACTCAAGATTGGTCATGGCGTGTCGGCAATCCAGGGCGGACATCGAGACAAGAATTCTTTCGCATCCATTGGAGTTGCGGAAATCATCCATCAAGATGTCGCCGTACCTCGGGCAGTTCTACCTCGAAATCAACCGTCCAACGGTGACATCGACACAATGCTACAAATGCAGGATGACAACGCGCGTTCTTTCATGACTCCCACGATGAGCGGCGGCTTCATCCGCTCGATCCCTTGAGTCGAGTTGTCTAGTTCTGAAACATCGATTGGCTCATGTTGTAATTAAACTTTAATGAACTTGTAGTGTGTCTCTTTGGTTTGAGAGTCGTTCAACTTAGATGTAATCGATGCTATTAATGTCTTGCTTTTCTCTTCGATCGTTCTGCTGCATACTTATATATTGCTTATGTATTGTCGTGAATTGGTACTAACGTTTAGTTTGGCTAGTGCATAGCGATGCCGCGTATGTAGTGTACAAGGTAAGGTTCCTGAGTCTCGATGACTGGGAGGAGTGTCGAGACAGGTTCACGATTCAGCGATAACATTACAAAGGTACACCACTAGGGCGAGGCGAATCTAGATCGCCCGCTATCTAGCGGGAGAGGAGAGGCGTTGGAGGAACCGGATGAAGGCGAGTTTCATCGTGATGATGCTCATCGTGATGACCGCAGCTCTCTTCTATGTGATGGTAGTTTAGATGATCGATATCGACTTGTAATGTGAAGACAAATTCGCTACTCGCGGTCTCGAGATTGTAATATAATGTTCTATCTTTGTTCGGTCTTTTCAATTCGGAGACTAATATGATGAATTGTATTCGGAGACTAATTTGATGAATTGTATTCAAAGACTAATCTTCTATTGTATTCGATGAATCTGTTCTTGATGTGTGCTGTCTATATTTTGTCAAATTATACATTTTGTAACCTGTGCAAAAAACAGAAAACAAAAAATAAAAAAAAACCTAATATTCATACTAATGGCGCATCACATGACGATGCGCCATTAGTATGACAAACTGCATACTAATGGCGCATCACTGGTGATCGCCATTAGTATCTGTGATTACTAATGGCGTATCTCGTGGTGGTGCGCCATTAGTATGCCAAAGCACTGGTATACTTGGCCTGGGAGGCATACTAATGGCGCCTGCGTAGCCTATACTAATGGCGCACGGTGGTGCGCCATTAGTATACCAGATACTAATGGCGCACCACCGGTGCGCCATTAAAATCTTGTGCTAGTAATGGCGCACCAGTGATGCGCTATTAATGGCCAAATTAGGTGCGCCATTAGTAGCGGTTTTTCTAGTAGTGACAGGCGGGTGGAAGTTGTCATTCCGGAAGTGCAGAACCATGTTCCCCCAATCCGTAAGCACACTTTTGCCCCTGACGTTGATCCGGCTGAGCTTATAAGTGAAGAGGTTGTCTTTCAGGCTTTAACCCGGATTGACTGGTCCACCAATGACTTCCGGCCATCGGGTGATGAGGAGCAAGAAGCTGATCCGACGCCAGACGACCCATCTTCTTCACGTCAACCCGGCCAGGAAGCTTAATCCGTCAAGCCGGTTGATGCATCATAAGCTGCTAGTCATGACGCCATTCGAAATGTTGGGCCTCTGAATGCCTTGTAATAGAATAGCTATCACTTTTGTTTTGAATATGCCTTTGTGCCTTCAATCTGCAACCTTTCACATAGGTGTTGATACTGTTGATTGAATAATCGAAACCTTCAATCTATATCACCTGCAGTCACAAATTCTTAAACTGCCACGGCGGCTTGTGTCGCCAGCCGGCTTGTGATGTTCATATTTATATATAATGAAATATTGAGGTATATGATCAAAATTTTGTGATACAAAATACACGCAGCGTCGGGCATGAAGTTGGTTTAGCCAACCTTGAAGCGGAGGTTGTATAAACCGTTACCGTCAAAGGAGAAAACAACTCCTGTGTTTAGAATGCGGTTTACCATGTAAACCATGCGGGTCATGTAAAGCCCCTGTTACTCCACAATGGGATGTCAACGAGAAAATGTAAAGCGGAAAAGTTATCTCGGATTAAAATAGACCGAATTCCGTCAATGGACTGGTTGAACGGTTTTAATAATAGTTATGAAAAAATATGGAAGCAAAGGCAATGATAAAACCGTTTGCAAAAAGAGGCTTTCTTGAGCCGATCGAGATGGTGTTACCATGGTGGGACACGACCAAGCTCCCAATAAGGTGTAGCCATGGTTCAAGTCAGCGGGTCCCCAAGCGAAACTGTGGCATTATGCCGATCAAGTGGTGTGGCAATGGTTGGGTTCGACCAAGCCCCAAGTGACTCTATGACCTTAGGCGATCAAGAGGCGTGACTGGTTCAGACTTGACCATGTCCCCAAGTGATCTGGTGGCTTCGCCTATCAAAAGGCGTTGCATTGGTTCGGACACGACCAAGCCCCCAAGTGACATCTAAAAGCTTCTGAAGAGCAAGCTCAAGGGGTAAACCGGAGGCCGTTTTAAGGCAACAACTCCATGTACCCAAGCCGGATTTTTACAGAATGGATACCCGCTTTGGCGAGGCTCGGTTTATTGCTTTTATTTATAATATATACATTGTCATAATATGTACATAAGGAGGCGATGGCTCGGGTATAATAAAGCCGAACATGAGCTATGTTCCACGGCTGTTGGTCTCCTCTTCGACGTCGTGAGTCTTTATGCTCTCGAACATCAATCGGATAGTATGACCCGTTGTGCAGATTCTTGCTGACCACAAAGGCCCTTCCCAAGGTGGGGATAGCTTGTGCATATCTATGCGGTCTTGAATGAGCGAAGCACCAAGTCTCCTTCTTGAAAGGTTACGGTTACGACCCATCGGTGTGATATCGGCGAAGATCCTGCTGGTAAATCACCGAGCGAGCAGCCGCCATATCTCGTTCTTCATCCAATCGATCCAAAGCGTCCTGCCATGCTGTCTCGTTATCTGCCTCAACATAGGCTGCCACACGAGGTGAGTCATGACGGATATCGCTGGGGAGGACCGCCTCCGCTCCATAGACCATAAAGAACGGAGTGTATCCAGTGGATCTGTTAGGGGTAGTATTTATACTCCATAACACCGATGGTAGCTCTTCTACCCAACAGCCCGACGTCCTCTATAAAGGGACCATAAGTCGGGGCTTGATACCTCTCAGGATCTCCTGATTAGCTCGTTCTGCTTGACCATTGGACTGTGGGTGAGCTACTGAATAAACATCAAGCCGGATGTGCTCACGTTCACAAAATTCCTTCATGGCACCTTTGGACAAATTGGTACCATTATCTGTGATGATACTGTGTGGAAAACCAAACCGGAAGATCACCCTTTTGATGAACTGAACCGCCGTGGCCGCATCACACTTGCTAACAGGCTCTGCCTCGACCCACTTTGTAAATTTTTCAACTGCCACCAACAAGTGTGCCTTCTTGTCCTTGGACCTTTTAAAAGGTCAACCATGTCCAACCCCAAATGCAAAGCGGCCAAGTAATTGGAATCATCCTCAATTCTTGGGCGGTATATGAACTGCGTCTAGAAAACTTCGGCAACCATCACATCTCTGACCAGATCTTCCGCATCGGCATGGGCAGTCAACCAATAAAAACCGTGGCGGAACGCCTATAGCCACCAAGGATTTTGAACCGGCATGGTGACCACAGTCTCCTTCGTGGATCTCACGCAATATTTCACAGCCTTCCTCGGGGACACATAGCGTTAAACGCATACGACACCTGCAATGATGCAACTCGCCATTAACAATGGTCATAGACTTGAACCGCCGAACTATCAGCCAGACCAGCGTCTCATCTTACGGTAACTTCGCCCGGCTCATGTCGCCAAATAAGGGCGTCAATCCGGAATGACATGCAGGGCAGCCACCAACTGAGCCTCCGGATCAGGAATAGCCAAATCTGCTTCATCGGGAACCTTGACTGACGGGTTGTGCAGTACATCAAGGAAGACATTGGGCGGGACCGGTTTGCGTTGAGAGCCCAACTGGCTTAAAGCGTCCGCCGCTTCATTCTTCTGTCGATCCACATGGTCCACCTGATAGCCTTTGAAATGACCTGCAACAACATCCACCTCCCGACGATATGCAGCCATGAGTGGGTCTTTGGAATCCCAAGTGCCAGACACCTGTTGGGCCACCAAGTCCGAGTCACCGAAGCACTTAACCCGGCTTAGATTCATCTCCTTAGCCATCCGAAGACCATGGAGCAAGGCTTCATACTCAGCTGCATTGTTAGTACAAGGGAACATTAAACGGAGGACGTAACAAGAGTTGTCACCTCGTGGGGAAGTTAACGCGACTCCAGCCCGCGAGACTTCCAACTGTCTGGACCCGTCAAAGTGGATGGTCCAATAGGTATTGTCCGGCTTTTCTTCAGGTGCTTGTAACTCCGTCCAATCATTAATGAAATCCACAAGTGCCTGGGATTTTACTGCCGTCCGAGGCACATAATTTAAACCGTGCGGCCCAAGCTCTATAGCCCACTTAGCAATCCGGCCAGTCGCCTCCCGGTTCTGTATGATATCACCCAAGGGAGCTGAACTGACCACTGTGATGGGATGCCCTTGAAAATACTGCTTCAGCTTCCGGCTTGCCATAAAAACTCCATACACCAGCTTCTGCCAATGCGGGTATCTCTGCTTGGACTCAATAAGCACCTCGCTGATATAATAAACCGGACGTTGAACCGGATGCTCCTTCCCTGCCTCCTTCCGTTCTACCACAATGGCCACGCTAACTGCCCTGGCATTAGCAGCAACATATAGCAGAAGCGGCTCTTTGTCAATGGGGGCGGCGAAATGCAGGTAGGTTGGCCAATTGCCGCTTCAAGTCCTCAACACTTCATCGGCAGCGGACTCGAGACAAACTGATCTGTCTTCTTCAGCATCTAGTACAAAGGAACAGCCTTCTCTCCGAGGCGGCTGATAAACCGGCTCAGCGCGGCAATCCGGCCCGCCAATCGCTGGACATCATTGACACACTTTGGCTTAGCCAGGAGGTGATAGCTGTAATCTTCTCGGATTAGCTTCAATCCCCTGTTGGACACAAAAACCCAATAACACTGCCGGAACACGAAAACACATTTGGCGGGTTAAGCATCATCTTGTACACCCGCAAGTTGTCAAGGTTTCTCTCAAATCCTCAATCAGTGTTTCCTTCTTCCTTGACTTAACCACAATATCATCCACATAAGCATGCACGTTCTGGCCGATCTGTTCATGCAAGCAATTACATGCATAGCGGCGATAAGTTGCTTAGGCGCTCTTGAGCCCAAAAGGCATAGACACATAGCGAAGGCTCCAAAGGGAGTGATAAGCGCTGTCTTCTCCTGGTCCTTAACCGCCATTTTGATATGATGATATCCGAATATGCATCCAAAAAGCTCAAGCGCTCACAACCCGCGTAGCATCAATAATCTGGTCAATGCGGGGAGAGCAAAAGGATATCTTGGACAAGCCTTGTTAAGATCTGTGTAATCCACACACATGCGCCAGTGCCGTTTTCTTAAGGACCAACACGGATTAGCAAGCCACTCGGATGGAAAACTTCAGCGATAAAACCTGCTGCTAAGAGCAGGCAACCTCCTCTCCAATGGCCTTCGCCTTTCCTCGTTAAACCGGCGAAGAAACTGCTTTACGGTTTGTATTTGGGATCAAAATTAAGAGTGTGCTCAGCGAGTTCCCTCGGTACACACAGCATGTCGAGAAGGCTTCCATGCAAAAATGTCGATTCTCACGGATGAACTTCGATGGTAGCGCCTTCCTATTTAGGATCAAGTTGGCGCGATGATGACTGCTTGGGCGAATGACCGGTACAAAGTCAACAAGTTTAGTCTCAGCCGCCGATTTAAACTTCAAGGCGGATCGTGCTCTGTAGTTGGCTTCTTCAGCGGGTCATATCCGCCGGATCAACATTATCTTTATAGTACTTTAGCTCTTGGTGGCACAAACCGACTCGGCGTAAGCCGCATCACCTTCCTCACACTCTAAAGCGATCTTGCGGCTCCAATGAACCGTTATCGTCCCTTTGTGACCCGGCATTTTAGCTACAAATAGACATAACAAGGTCGTGCCATGAACTTGGCATAAGCGGCCGCCCAAACAGGCGTGGTAAGGACTTTGAATTTTCACCACTTCAAGCGTCAATGTTTCCGATCTGGAGTCATGTTCATCCCCAAAGGCCACCTCCAGAGCTATTTTACCAACTGGATATGCAGACTTGCGAGGCACCACACCATGAAACACTGTATTGGGCGGCTTGAGATGTTTATCTGTTAACCCCATCGACGGAAGGTCTCATAATCTGAGATGTTGATGCTGCTCCTTCCGTCCATAAGTACCTTGGTGAACTTGTATCCTCCCACCTGAGGCGCCACCACTAGGGCTAGCTGACCCGGATTGTCAACCCGGGGAGGATAATCCTCTCTACTCCACACAATAGGCTGCTCTGACCAGCGTAGGTAATGAGGCACGACCGGTTCAACAACATTGACTGCCCGCTTCTGAAGTTTCCGGTCTCGCTTGTCCAAGCTTGTGGTGAAAACGTGATACTGTCCACCATTCAACTGCTTCGGATTGCTCTGATAACCCGACTGCTGCTGCTGCTGATTGTAACCACCTTGGTTGTTCTGATTGTTCTGATTGTTCTGATTGTTCTACCCGCCCGGATTACCATTAAACCGCCGTAAACGAATTTCCTCCACGTAACCGGGCGGACCTGAACTGCCGCCGGGCCCAGTCATACCGGAAAGCATTAGAAATTTTGAACTCCTGCATAATGTAACAATCCTTCGGAGGTGGTTTGCTGGCGCCTCCTTCCGTCCCATGCTTGGACGGGGTTGATTCAGCAGATAATTCAACGGTCCGGATTGTGATTAAGCGCACCACCTCGGTTCGACTGTTTACCCTTGCGCCGTTGGCCCTTGTCCTGCTAGCGTTGGTGTTGGCTCTGAAGCCCATGTTACCATTAGCCTTACGCTTGTTTCCTCCATTACCCGCCGAGTGATCTTTGCTGGCCTCTGGAGTTCTGTTCTGTTTTCCTTCCTGTTTCATCCTCCTCCTCGGACTCGGGATCCTTGGTACTATCGAAATCAGCATACTTCACTAAACGCCATGAGTGCCCATGTCATTGCAAAAGCGCTTCATGCGACCCAGCTTCAATTTTAAAGGTTTGAACGGCGGTTGCCCTCTACGGTTAAGATTGCGAATCAGCGTTGATCCGATCTCAAGAATGCAGAACTTGGCTTGCAGCGCGTACCCAATGGGTTGTGGATTCCCCCTCCGCCTAGACACAAGCCGCCAAGTCCACCACAGACATGGGCTGCTTACGGTATCTTTGAAATTCTGAATGAAAGCGGGTCCGTGGCGGGTCCATGAACTGATGGAATTGGGCAGCAAGTTTTTCAACCAAAATGCGGGCCGTGCCTTCAAGCATCATGGTGAAATACTTCGCTGCGCAGCTTCATCCACATCCAGCATCTCCATGGCCATCTCATAGCTTTCTATCCACGCTTACGGGCGGATCGGCGGTATAATTGGGCACCTTCGTGGCCCCTTGAAATCTTTGGGCAAGCGTACATTGCGTAAAGCGGGGACGAGGCAAGGCACCCCCAAAGAGCTAGATGTAACTCCGGGCTCGAAAATAGTCGGTCGAACCGGCGCGAGCTGATAATCCTAATGCTATGCTGCTAACTCGGCCTCCCTACGTGCCCTGGCCCGGTCCACCAACTCTTGAGCGTTTTCAAAACCACCCGCCGGGTTGTTGCCGCGGGGTGCACCGCGTTGCGCATTACTTGACACGATCGGTTCATCTGCGCACCTGCTATAGCTCCGGCTCGGGCGGGGGGTGGAGTGGATCCGATCACGGCTGTATGAATACGCTTCCTGTTGGACCAGAGCCGTCCTAAGGAGCTCTTTGACCGGCGTGTTTCTACCGCTGTGGTGAATCGCCGATTGGAATTGCCTCCAACAGCGCGCCCGCCCGCAACAAGGTTATCCATCGGGTTGGAGTAGTGACCTGGAGGTGTTTACACTGCTGGGCGCGCCGGCATGGCCGAGTAGATCTATCACAGGGGCTGAATCGTGGCGCCCGTCCAGTGCTTCGCCCGGTTAACCAGCTGGCGGCGGATTCTGGTCCCTGCTCACAGGGGTGTTGAAGAGGTGTCTTCCCTCGAAACCGAGGCAAGCAGGATCTGTACTTTCTTTTCATGACTTCATCGGCGCATTCGATCCACATGAGCCTATAAGCTGCGCATCCAAAGCGGCCCGTTACGCCACCATCCTAACGTCTGCGGCTGCGGATCCGCTTTGCTTTGAGTGATTTGTTCCTTCACCTTTGCAATCTCTGCATTATGCAGGTCTTGATCTGCCGGAGTTAGCCTCGCCATGAGTACAGCCAATGCATCAAATAGTTACGATAAAACTTGAGCGGCGGGCGCCGGGGCCTCCTGCACTGGCTGCCATCGCCATTTGTCGAACCGGCGACCATTATCGTGGCGGTTGAAGAGTGAAGCGTCGCTTGTGTACCGCCATGAATATTCCAACCGGTTGGGCAGATCAAAGGGGTCGAATCTTGTCACCGTCGGAACAGCCCCAATCTGGCCATCTTGCGGCTGATACTGATTCAGTTTCTCCGATCGACGACTTCGTCATCCGAGTGAACAACGGTTTCGCCACGGATGCTGATCCTTCCTCGTAGTTTCCTCCGTGGATGACTCCCACAAAGCACGCTTGACAGCCCGGTTTAGCTAGGGCAGGTTTAGCCCGCTGAGCCATCTCGGCGAGGTCGGTGCAGATGTCGGCTCGGGCCTGGCTCACCGATCTTGCCGATGAACACGTGTATGCTACCAAAGGGACCCGGTACCCGTACTCAATCGAGCGGCCTCGGGGCCCAGCCTGCATCGTCGATGTAGAGCTTGCCGCGACGACTCTTGGTCATCGGCCCACAGCATAACCTTGAGTCCTTCGAACTTGCCCTCTAAGATCATCAAACCATCGTGCGATAGTCCCGGTGGGCGCCAAGCTGTCGTGGAATTGTCACGGCAGATGTCCTCATGAAAGGACATAGTCGCGGGGCCATCGAGCAGGTTAACTTAGAGGGGTTAAAGCGGACATAAAAGACACAAGGGTTATACTAGTTGGCCCTTCAATGAAGGTAAAAGCCTACGTCTAGTTTGTAATGGGATTGATGTGATCTCGGCGACTAGGAGCAATAGCTTCCTAAGCCTCGAGTTGTAGTTATCGTCCCTAAACCGCCCGGGGTCGTCCCCTTATATACAGGGTTGGCGTCCGGCCGGTCTCTGAGTCCCGAGGCCGGCTCATACAAGCGTCCGGCTCGGTCTCTCCTTTCTCTTATCTTACAACACAAGTTACATGGTTATGGCGGTTTTACCATTATGGGCCCTAATTCGCCCCTGGGCTCCGGGCCTCTAAGCTCTACAGAGAATCGCCACCTTCGGAGTCTTCGTGGGCTCCAATTATGGCTGAGGGTAAACTGGCCCCTCCAGGGAGGTTTATATTCAGTAGTTACATCCCCAACAGTAGGAATGGAATATCTTGGCCTCAACACATGAGTAGGTGGTTCTCTCTCAGAACTGGTAAGTTGGAAGTGTAGGTTTGTTATGATGGCTCTGTCCACGAATGAAGAGGAGGTGGAGGGGTATATATATCCTCCACACAAAATCTAACCGTTACACACAATTTACCAAACTCGGTGGGACCGAATCAACAAACTCGGTCAGACCGATCCAGCAAACCTAGTGACTGTTAGGGTTTTCGATGGGACTGACATGGAACTCGGTAGGACCGATATGGTTTGGGTTAGGGCATAACGTAATCTCGGTGAGACCGATTACACAAACTCGGTGGGACCGATTTTGGTAATTAGCTAACGGAGAGTTGGTCGGAGTAAACTTCGGTGGGACCGATTCGCTCTTCGGTGAGGCGAGAAAAGTTACGAAAGGAAAGCAGAGAGTTTACATTGCAATCTCGGTGGGACCGATCGCTCACTTGGTTAGACGAAGCGTTCGAATGGAAGCAGAGATTTCCATCCCATCTCGGTGAGACAGAGATCCCTATCGGTGAGACCGATTTGCCTAGGATTTGTGGCGATGGCTATGACATCGAACTTCGGTGGCGCGGATAGAAAGAATCGGTAGGGCGGAGTTTGACTTTAGGTTTAGGTCATATGTGGATGTGAGAAAGTAGTGGAGGGTTTTGGAGCATATCACTAAGCACATGAAGCAAGAGGCTCATTAAGCAACACCTCATCCCTCCTTGATAGTATTGGCTTTTCCTATAGACTCTATGTGATCTTGGATCACTAAAATGTAAAATGTAGAGTCTTGAGCTTTTGAGCTTGAGCTAATCCTTTGTCCTTAATATTTTGAGGGATCCACTTTCATCATCCATGCCATGCCATTCATTGAGCTTTCCTGAAATATTTGTCTTGGAATAGCATTAGCTCAATGAGCTATATGTTGTTATGAATTACCAAAACCACCTAGGGATAGTTGCACTTTCAATCTCCCCTTTTGGTAATTGATGACAACATATAGATCAAAACTTCGACAAATGATAATAGGATTGAAAAACATAAATAAGCTTTGAGAAGTATGTGATAAGCAAGAGCTCCCCTAAATTTGTGCATATTTTAAGATTTGCTTTGGACTGCAAATGCACAAGGAATTAGGCTCATGGGTTACTCTTCCATGTCACATACATCTTGGTGGAGCGCTCAAAATAATAAGGATTGAATACATGCACTCATCACCAAGCAAAGTGAATGATCATATAAGGGTAAGTAAGATAATATCATAACAAGCATAAGTGTAGCTTATGATCAAACACATGATCATCAATTTCTCACAGGTAATAGCATAGTATCTCAAGCAATCAAAACCAAGCAAAGTTCAACCAAGAAGACAAGAGAGAACAAAAAGCAGCAAATCTCTCTCTCGAAGCCTATGATCTATACATTTTCTCCCCCTTTGGCAACAAGTTACCAAAAAGTTCCTAGAAAATGCATAGGACTATATCGTCTCTCAGGCTTGGTCTTCTGCTGGTGGCGTAGAGATGGCTCCTTGGACAAAGACTTCAGTTGATGTGGTAGGAGCAGATGAAGTGACTCTGGTGTCTAGTACTGGCTCTGCAGCTGATCTCTGAGCTCGAGGCACTCTGGCAAATGCATCAGTTGTTGTCCTACCCTTCCTCTCCTGCATGTCATCCTGTAGCTGCTCCACAACTGACTGAATCTCAGTTACTTTGACATCAAGATCATAGAATTTTTGTTCCATGATTCTTTCCAGGCTCTCCTGGTTTTGAGTTAGGGTGGCCAACCCCTTCTCAATCCGTAGAGTTGATGCTATCAAGTAACCAAGCTTCTCCTGTTTGTTCTTCAAAAAGTACTCAGATGCCTCTGCTAGAGTTGGCATCTTGGCAGCCTTCTCTTTCCTTTCCTTCTCCTTCTTCTCTTGAGCTTGTACTGATGATGATTCATTCTCAGTCATGACAACTTGATTGTCCTCAAATTCAGGATAGAGAACTAAGTGTTCCTTATCCAACAGATACTTCCCTGTGCCCATCTTTGAGTTAATCAACTCTTGAATCTATGGGGCATATCCACAGGTCCTCTTTTGGTCTGCTGTTGTCCTCTTGATAGTTTCAACTATGAGGCTCATGACCTTGAATTTCTGGGGCACATCAAAAATGTGAAGCAAATTAATGGCATGCCCTCTGATCATGTTGTGGTCACCTGATTTGGGCAACAGAGTGTGCCTTAGGATCCAGTTGATCGTTGGCAGCCCTGATAGAAGAAAATGAACTGATCCAAACTTGAAAGTCTCAAGTGCATCATCTGGGATCTCCTTGTACATCTGTGACATTGGGTTGTGATCCATCTTCTTCTTGGCATAAATGTCCAAGTCATCTTCACTTTCCTTTGGGGCATTGATCAGACTTGCCCATTCCTCTATGGTTGATTGGTATCTCGTTCCTTCAGACATCCAAACTATCCTGCCATCTAGATAGAAATGTGATGTGGAGTAGAATTGCATAATGAGCTCATCATTCTAGTTTGTGAGCTTCTGCCCAACAAAATCTGCAACTCCACACGCACTGAAGTTGTCATATACTCGGGATAGTGTTCTTCATTTTCTGTATGTAGGTCGGTCGACCCACCTCATATCACAAACTATGGGCTTCTTATCCAATAAGATGGTCTCATAGAAGTCCTGCTGCTCCTTGGTGTGGAACACCGTAATCTACAACAGTCCTTCTCCGGTGGCATATGGATCGACTCTCTCCATAGCCTCGACCCTAGATCTCTCCCGATCTTCATGTTCTCAGCCACAGGATGAGCATCATTGTGGTCTGGAATCTTGGGTTTGAGCTTCCTTAGGACTTGCCCTTCATCATCTTCCTCGTGACAACATCGGCATTGGGGCCTTGTTCTTTTCAGCAGCTGGTATACTCACAGTATTCCTCTTAGGTGCATTCTTGGGCTTGGGGCAGCTTTGGGTGCTACTTTGGGCTTTGAAGTTGCAGCCCCTGACTTTATAGCATCACCCATCAGCTTTTGTGCCTTGGGTGTTGGTTCAGCAACCTCTTCTTCCTCTTCTTCCATCATGGAAGGCTTTCCAATTACTCTGGCCATGGTCTTCTTGACCCTTTCCTTCCTTTTCTTTCCTTCACAGCAGTGGCTCTTTGAGTTAGGATTCCAAAGAAGATTGAGTGGAGACTCGGCTTTGGACATTGGTTGTCTTCCATGGGCCTTTTGATCTTCATTCTGGCTTAGCTGCAGCTGAGCTATACTCCTTCTTGAGCACTTTCTTCTTTGAAATAGCCTCATCCTCAATTGCCACATAATCCTCATCCTCAGACTCTGAGGTCTTCTTCTTCCTTGTCCTTGTGACAGCCTTGGGAAAATTGCTGGGAGTGCTTCGCTCCCCTCATCTGAGCTACTAGAGGGACTAGTGCCCTCACTCATGTGAATTTGCTCTTGACTTGTTACGCTGTCACTTTGGTCGACATGCTGCACACACCGATGCTGACCACATGAATAGTTATAGATGAGGTAGAGTGGATGAGTATCACAAAATGCAGAGATTTTTGCAAAGAATGATTCAAAAACTTAGTTTTAGTTTTCCACGAAAGCATTTGGATCTACCGATTTTCAAACTTGGTGATACCGAAGCAGTTTTGGAACCAAAACTAGTGAACTCGGTCGAGACGAGTCACGCTCGGTGGCACCGAGACTGCTAGGGTTTCACAAAGTTCTAAAATCGGTCACACCGATTTGTAATTCTTGGTCGGCCGAGAGTTACTAGTGCAATGGCGTTAGCCAAATCGGTGGGACGAGTTTTTCAACTCGGTGGGTCCGAGATTGTTTCATGGAAACCTAACCTAAATTTTGAATCACACCTATTCTAAGGATTGTTTTGACTGGATAGAGGTGTTTCAATCATGGCAAGAAGCATTATGAACACAATGTGTTGAGAATCGACGAGGATAGCTTGTGATCGAGTTCATACCCTAGTTCGGCGGTGAACTTCGCTTCTGGCGGCAACGGCGAAGATGAATTCCGTTGACGGCGGCGGAGACCAGCGACAGGAGGCGGTTGGCGACAAAGTCGACGATCCGGAGACCTACTAGGCAGAGCGAGCTATGCGCGGGCGAGGAGTTTCGGAGAAAGTTTTCCAAAATTTGCCCGTGTGAATATATAGCCCGACACTATCGGTGTGACTGAGTGGAACAACTCGGTGGCACCGAGATGCATAACTCTTAACAGTTACAGCAACTCGGTGTGACCGAAAATTTCAAATCGGTTGCACCAAGATGAAAACCTAGATCGACTCAGTAATCTCGATATGACCGAAATGGATGAATCGGTCAGACCGAAAATCACAAAGAAGTTTTGGAAGTTTTAAGTCTATGACGAATCGGGGACTCCGAGTGCTCCTCACACAGAGTGGTTCGAATCTGGCTTGATCAAATTTTGTGATGTAGCATGAATAGAGTTTGAGACGAGAAAAGCATAGATAGCTAGAGAAGGTTCTTAGGCATTCTTGTCCATCCATTTGGCCAAAGAAAAAGAAGCCAATCAATCAAAACAACAAGTGGATTTCCTCGAATGAGTAAAATATGCAACAAACATGCTCACACAACAAAATGACAAATGAAATATGTGAAAAAGCATGCACAACCAGTTCTAGCATCTATCAAACAATTGGCGATGACTAGGTCATCTATATATGAGTAAATTAACTTAGGAGTCAAATGAGAACATTTGATCATAGGTCATACTCATCATTTACACTCAAGTGGGGTTACCACTTTTACATAAAGCATTTATGTGTTCACATCATTAGAGTTGCTTTGACTCAATTCTTAGAGTTAAGCTCCCCCTAGATGTGAGATCCCCCCTTAGAGGGATGAACTAACCTTGGGTTTTGTCGATGATGACTTCATGTAGGTGTTGAAGATGTGGATGCTCAATGTTGATGTAGATCTTTTTGGAGCAAACCTTTGGAGTGAGTTGCACTTTCAATACCTACATGGGTTAGTCCCACAAGGAACAAACAAGAATATCCATAGACATAGAGTGTCGGTGTACTAAAGTAGGGGTACCTTAGTACCCCGAACCTGTCTGCAGGCGATCATGGCGTCCCGTGGCAAGCCTTGCGGGCGTCTGCCAAGACCCTCCATGACCCTTCGGAAAACAAGACCCCGGCAAGAGGAGAAATCAAGATGAAGAGGCAAGGCCCCGGCAAGAGGAGCTTGCCGGGAACGGGATCATGCCGGGAAGGCTTGGTGGGCGCCGAGCCCCCAAGCGCGACAAGGTCCCTACCGCGGCAAGGCGCTTGCCGGGGCGGGCAACCTCTCATCATCTCGCTCCAGCTCATCCGTAGCGTGTCGCCACGGGGTTTCTCGAGAGGCAGCGTGTCGACGGGCTGTGCAGCCAGCGGGGAGCAGCGATAAGCGGCGACAAGCTACCATCGTGGCAAGCGGAGCGCGCAGCGGTCCTGTTACCTTTGTTAAGGCGGCCGAGGCGGGCATTGATGACTCTTGTCCCTTGCCGTCGAGTTAGGTATAGATTACTGTACCTTTGTCAGAGCGGTGTACCAACCTATGTTTTTACTATCTTGCCCTTGTCTACTTGCCACATGTGGTGACCCCTTGTGCCTATAAAAGGAGGCCCAGGTGCAACGTAGAAAGGGTTCGGTTCGGTTCAGTCTAGCTCCGGCTTAGTTCATCATACTCATACGAAACCACACTCAGGCTAGGTCTTGTAGCTCCCATTGCTCCCTAGCAAGAACACAAGATAATCCACAAAGCAGCAGTAGGAGTATTATCTCTCCGGAGAGCTCCGAAGCTGGGTAAATCCGCTCGTGTGCATCGCCTCGATCCGCTCTTTGTGCAATCTCCGCTCCCCTCCGAACCACAAGGGACCCAGGTCCCATAGGTGTTCGTGGGACACGATCAGCTCTCCCCGACATCTTTGGCGCGCCAGGTAGGGGGCGTCGAGGCTGTGTGAACCCGATCCGGCGGTCACACGAGCAATTTCATCAACATCTTCATCAACATGGCGCCGAAGAAGAAGTCTTCGGCAGCAGCAGAGCCATCCGCGTCGAACCCACCACCACCGGAGCCGTCAGGTGGTGGGGGAAACGCTGGCGGAGGAACCGGCGTTGTCGAGAGAGCCCACAATGCCGCTAGGTCCAAGGACAAGGCAGCACAGGCATCGGCGTCCGAGTCCGCACCTCGTCCTTCGCAGGAGACGCGGGACCGACAGCGTCATGGTGCCCGCGACACCATACGCTCGTTGGATCAAGGCCAAGCTGGAGGATCCCGAGGCCCTCGAGACCCGCATGCACCTCAGCATGCCGGTACGAGTGGAATCTGATCGCTGGGGCGGATGCTGCTCCTCTAACAGCTAGGAGTCCGAGCACCTCCGTTCTTCGCTCGTGCGCCGTTGCCGCCAACCACACCAGCGGAAGCCTTGGCAAGAGCTCAGCTACTTCTAGACTACCCTCAGCGGCCGACAAAGGTCGACGAATGGAGGGCCACAATTCAAGTCTCATCGGCTTAGCTTAGTGGCGGCGTCCAGCAACAGCAGTGCCTCACAGCCACGGCAAAGCGACAAAGCGCGAGCTGATGGCGGCAGACTTGCGGGGTGCAGCCACCGTGCACTCCCCTTCCGAAGGCCAAGATCGTCGACTCGCGGATCCACCTCGACAGCGACTCCACAGCGTCGTCCGGATCCATGAGCTCGTCGCGACCAACGCCAAGTTCTTGAGCGGCAAGAAGAAGACGCTCGAACCCGTATCGAGCACCGAAGAGAAGCGTGTCGTCAGTCCAACCAGCGCGCCGGGCCCACTGTTAATATGCATGCGCCAGGGGAACCGGGCGACTTGCCGTACGCGGTAGGTTGCCCTGCGTTCACCCATGAGCTGCGGCAAGTCCGGTGGCCCGACAAGAAAAACTTCAAACCAGATGTGCCGGAGAAGTATGATGGCAGGACACACCCATCGGAGTTCCTCAGCATCTACACCATCGCGGTGCAGGCTGTGGGGGGACGAGACGACAAGATCCTCGCCAACTACTTTCCCCTGGTGCTCAAGCCAAACGTCAGATCTTGGCTCATGCACTTGCCGGACAGCTCTATTTCTTCTTGGGCAGATTTGTGCCACCAGTTTGTTGGCGCCTTCACAGGTGGCCACAAGCCTCATGGCCAGGAGAGTGATCTCCACCTGCTTGCCCGGAAGGAGGAGTCCTGCACAAGTTCATCGAGAGATTCATCAGTGCACTACAACATCCCGGACGTCCACCCTGCTGCGGTGATCAGCGCATTCCATAGAATGTGCGAAACCGCGAGATGAGGAGGAGATGGCGATGTGCAAAGTGAAAACGTCAGCGAGCTTCATACTGGCCGACAAGTGTGCTGCTGAAGAAGGAAGAAGACTCCCAGGAGAGAATGTGGGAGCAGAGTCTGACAGTGAGGAGATCGCCCCGGCAAGAAAGAGCCGACGGCGAAACAACAGAAGAAAGAAAAACCAAGAAGTACTAGTTGTCGAGCAGTCCGGCAAGGATGGTGCCGCCAACAAAACCAAGGCTAGTGGCTCCGACAAGGAGGTTGCCGTAGATGCCGACCGCCAACCTGTGGCGGCCGCCGACAAGCCTGACAGCTCCAACAAGCAGTATTGTAAGATCCACCGCACCAAGGGCCACGATCTTCAGAGCTGCAAGAAAGTCGAGCAGCTTGTTGAGCTCTGAGAGAGCTGAATCTGACGGCGAGACAAGGAGAAAGACCAAGAAGGTGCAGGTGCAGCAAGTAAGAAGAGACCCGGTCGGGGAGGGCGCCGCGGCAAGGCCAAGCAGCGGCAAGGAGACAGACCTCCCCGCGGACGCGACAAGGAAGAAGATGAAGATGAAGATGACGAAGACATGGAGGACGATGAAGCTGACGAGCAGGAGTTTCAAAAGGCAACGAAGGTCCTTTCCGTTGATGGTGGTACTTCTCTACATACCTCGCACCGCCAACTCAAGCAATGGATGCGTGAGGTCAATGCAGCAGAACCATCATCTTTGACATTGAAGATCACCCTGATTGCATCACTGCAGTCGAGTGCTTGCCGATGTTGGTTTCACCAACCATCCGCAACCTCAAAGTCACAAAGATGCTGGTTGACGGCGGGGCCGGCCTGAATTTGATCTCCTCTGCAGTGCTCCAAAAGCTTCAAATCCCTGACAGCGAGCTCGAAGAAACTGGTACTTTCCAAGGAATCAACCCAGGAAGGAGCAAGCCTAAAGGGAAGATCACGTTGCCGGTAACATTCGGCAGCGAGCTTAACTTCAGAACTGAGAGGGTCACGTTTGACGTCACCGATTTCCCATTGCCCTACAATGGCATACTTGGCCGTCCAGCACTCGCCAAGTTCATGGCCGCCTCTCATCATGCTTACAACCTACTCAAGATGCCCGGCCCGATAAGCGTCATTTCTGTCCATGGCGACAAGAAGGGCGCGCTTATCTCGCCGACAAGATTTACCGGGATGCAGCAGCCGCAAAAGCAAACCACTTGCGCTGAAGCTCCGGGGAAGAAAGACCACCAAGTCCGGCAAGAGCTCATTGCCCACTCCGGCAAGCGCACCTCCTCGGTGCTGCGCTACCGTCGAGGACGCACCATCGAGCTCCATCGGCAAGTGCAAGAAGGCGATGGCAGCTCGCGAAGACCAGAAGGTGCCCGCCAAGGAGGGCGGCACTGGTGGTACCTTCACCATCGATTGCCACGCTTGACCCCAAATAGGAAGCGAGCTCGTTGCTTTCTGCGGGCAAATGTCGATGTGTTTGCATGGCAACCATCGACATCCCGGTGTTCCAGAAAGTAATTGAGCACCACATAGCTGTCTGTCCTCACGCGGCCCGTCAAGCAAAAAGTTAGGAAGCAGGCGTTGGGCGCCAAGTTCATAGCGAAGAAATCAAGAAGTTGGAAGCAGCAGGACTAGTCGGGGTACTCCATCCCGTGGTTGGCCAATCCGGTAGTTATGCATAAGGCTAATGGGAAATGGAGACTTTGTATTGAATTCACTGATGTTAATAAAGCTTGTCCCAAAGACCCATTTCCCTTGCCGCGTATCGACCAGATTGTTGACTCCACGGCTGTATGTGATCTGCTTTCATTTCTTGATGCATATTAAGGATACCATCAGATCTTCATGGCGGAAGAAGATGAAGAGAAAACCGCATTCATTACACCATGTGGCACGTACTGCTTCATACGGATGCCTTTCGGTTTGAAGAATGCCGGTTCAACCTTTGCAAGGGCAGTCCATGATGCCTTTGAACCACAGATACACAGAAATGTAGAAGCATACATGGATGACATAGTGGTCAAGAGCAAGGACAAAGCAACTCTGGTTCAGGATTTGGATGAAACATTTGCAAATCTGCGCAAGATCAACCTCAAGCTCAACCCGAGAAGTGCGTGTTTGGAGTCCCTTCCGGCAAGCTTCTCGGGTTCTTTGTGTCTCGGTGGGAATTGAAGCCAATCCCGACGGGATCAAGGCCATTGAGCAGATCGAAGCTCAAAAGCACGTCAAGGATGTCGGAAGACTTGCGGTTCTTGTGCTGCTCTCGGCAGTTCATCTCTAAGTCCGCTGAGCAGCATACTGCCGTTTTCAAGATTTTGAAAAAGGCAGGTCCAATCAAATGGACTCGAAGCGGAGGCTGCGCTGCAGACTTGAAGAGATACATCCTCCGCTCCAATACTTGTCGCACCTAGGCGCAAGAGAAGTTGCTGCTTTACATAGCGGCAACCAATCAAAATGGTTAGTGCTGCGTTAGTAGCGAGAGGGAGGCATATGATGAGCCGGCAACCGAGGCGGGCGCATCCAGCGACAAGCAAGGGCTTCGCCGTCAAGCTCTGGTCCCGACAAGGACGGATCAGCGCGGGGTTGCGACAAGATCTGAAAGAAGATGGTGCAGCGCCCAGTCTACTTTGTCGGTTCCCTTCTGCGGGGGCTAGGTCAAGGTACTACGGTGTGCAGAAGTTGCTTTTCGGCCTCCTCATGGTCTCGAGAAAGCTGCGCCATTACTTCCAAGCACATGATATAACAGTTGTCACTCGCTTTCCGTTGAAAAGGATACTGCAAAATCCAGAAGCAACAGGCAGGATTGTCGAGTGGGCACTAGAACTGCCAAGCTTTGGTCTCAAGTTTGAAAACACCTCAACTATCCAAAGCAGAGCATTGGCAGAATTCATAGCTGAATGGACGCCAACGCAAGATGAAGAAATTCCAGAGATGAGCATCCCAGTCAAAGAGGCAAATAAAGAGTGGCAAATGTACTTTGATGGTGCCTTCTCGCTGCAAGGCGCCGGTGCCGGCGTGCTGCTTATCGCACCCACCGGAGAGCACCTCAAGTACATAGTCCAGATGCACTTTCCCAAGGAAGAAGCAACAAACAATACTGCAGAGTATGAAGGTTTGCTTGCGGTCTCGAGATTGCGGTAGACCTTGGGATCAAGAAGCTCATTGTCAGGGGGGACTCACAACTTGTCGTCCGCCAAGTAAATAAAGATTATCAGAGTCCGTTGATGGAAGCTTACATCGATGAAGTGAGGAAGTTAGAAGAGCACTTTGAAGGCCTGCAAATGGAGCATGTTCCAAGAGCTCAGAATGATATAGCTGATGGCCTCTCCAAATGTGCTGCACTTAAGTTACCTGTGGAACCAGGAATTTTTGTGCTCAAGCTGACTCAGCCAACCGTAACGCCATCAACAGGACAGAGCAAGAAAAGAAAATTGGTTTCCGGCGACTACTCTCCGGCAGAGCTCCCTGAATCCGCCGCCAAGAAGGTCCCTAAAATCAACGCAAATATCACCGAGGAGCAGTCTGCTCCGACAAACCATGCAGTTTGTATCGTTGAAGCAAGCGCTCCCGACAAGTTCGCTCCGGCAAGCTTGCGAGGATCATCAACTCCGGCGGACCCACGAGTTCTTGCCGCGAAGCTGATGTTCCTTGATGATAGAAGAGCCTTTAGTCCTTGTTGTCGAGCCACAAGCTCCAACATGGGCACGACAAATCGTCCATTTCCTTTAGACAGGAGAACTTCCGAAGAGCAAGAAGAAGCGAGAAAAAAGTAGCCCGGCGGTCAAGTATGTACCAGTTTGTTGACAACATCACTGCAGAAGAAGACTCAGCGGTGTGAAATTGAAGTGTATTTGCGGGAAGATGGAATGAAAACTGTTGGCGAGATACATGGAGGCATATGTGGTCACCACATTGGCGCAAAAGCACTTGCCGGCAAAGCTTTCCGGCAAGGTTTCTTCGGCGAAGCCCTCCGGATGCAAGCTGCACAAGTAACCAAGTGTGAAGCGTGCGGTTCCATTCCAAACAGATTCATCAACCAGCTCAAGCTCTCGAGACGGTCCCTTTATCCTGGTCATTTTTGGTGCGGGGCTCGACATCCTCGGCCCTTTTCCCTCGCCTTTGTCGGAGGCTTTGAGTCTTGGTGCGTAGCGATGACCTAGTTTACGCCTTGCCGGGAAGCGAACGTCAGAAAAGCTAAGTTGCCAAAGTTTGAGCATTCGATTTTTTTAAAGTTATTTTCCTTGAGCGACCACGCTTTGTATGGAAAACCTATGCGAAGGAACCAAATCGTGACTGGTGGCGCCCTTACTTTGTTCGAGTCCGCTCAACAACTTAAGTGAGCTGCGGCTAGTCCGCGACAAGGTTGCTTATCGGTGGCGACCCTTGCCAGCAGGCTGCTGAAGTTCCGCACTTCGGCGCTTCATGAGGGTGCTGCACCGCAAGTTTCCACTGGCGTGGGGCAGTAACATACAAAGCCAAGAGTCGAGTAAAGGAAGTAACATAGCAAATATTGCCCAGAATAAAGTTATATTACAAAATAACTTATTGCGGCCTTGACTAAATTGTTCTCGAACTGAAATAACAGCGAAGAGGAGAAGAAGAAGGCGCGCGGCACCCAAGCCCGGCAAGCCGAGTTGCCGGGGGCTCGGCAAGCCGAGTTGCAGGGGCTGCGATATCAGATAAGCCTTTCGTCCTTTTCAAGCATCCCTTTTCATTAATAACATCCTACTCGGATACAGTCCGTGGAGAATGAAAAACATGAAGAGAGGATTACAAGTTTTAAATGCGGATAAGGCCGAAGGCTTACAAATTAAAAAGATAAGATGCCCGTAATCCTTTTCTGTACCTTTCTTGGGAGGTAGGTCAAGGAGGCGAGAAGGGCAAAAGGAGCACCTAGGCAAGCTACAGGTGCGAAAGGCACCAAGGAACATCCGGGGCTCTCCGAGGCTTAACGGAGGCGGCGGCGCCGAAGCGGGGCTCGAGGCAGGCGGCGGGGCGTCGATCGCTGTTGAGGCACTCGCCTCGTACTCCGACTTAGACGGCCTTGTCGCCATCCCTCTTCCCCTTCGCAGCCTCCCTCGCCCGATCGCCCAAGGAGGCGACCCGGGGAGTTCAAGGAGCCGGGCGGCGCGGATGATGGGTTCGCGGTGGCCTTGGCGGCGCCCGACAACTAATCGGGCCCGCTACCCTTGTCGTTGATGTCGCTCTCCTCCTCGTCACTCTCGCTCGAGGAATCTTCGCTGTCGGAGGAGCTATCCACGCAGCACTTCGCCCGAGTGCGAGATCCCGAAGACCTTGACGGAGAGGAGATCACCCTCCATTAACTTAAATGGAGGTAAACCCGCCATCGAGCTGTGGATGCGGGTGAACGTCTTCCACCCACGATCAAGATACATCACATTAGGGGCTGGGAATACAACGCGGACTCGCATGCCGCTGATCCCACAGCCCCTCATGTGCGATCTCGATGTCTCGGCGGATCCGACTCCATCGCGCTTCATGACGGAGCTGGAAGCCGGAGGCGGCAACGAGGCCAGCGCAGCCTAACGAAGAACTTCGCAAGGTCGTCCCTGTATGGACCACAGCGGGGGCGGGAACCGCCAGCGAGGCGGAGAGCAGTGCGCCGCCCGTCCGCTTCTTCCCGGCGCCTCGACCTCGTCCACGACCTCGCCCCTCCCTCTTCCCCTTGTGGCTGGCTCTGCCACCCGGGCGTGGGGTTGGGAGGGTGCGCTGTCTAGCGGGCGACCCTCGCCGCCACCGACGAAGAACCAAGGTTCCCTTTCTCCATGACGAATGAGAGAAAGGGGAGGCGAGAGCTGAGAAAGGAAGAGATGGGAGGCGGGCTTCTGCGCTCCCCTTCCGCTCTTCTTAAAAAGAAGCAAGGTGGGGGCTCGGCCGCCCCGCTCAGCGAATCAAGGCATAGGAAGAGCAGGGAATCGGGGCCGACCTGCTGCCTCTGCTCGCAACGGCCCAGTTTCCCACTTCCACCGTCCATGACCCCAAGAGCATGGGAACCACGTGGCGGGGATCTGAGAACCGAGGCGACGGATGAGGCGACCTCGCCGCCGCCCACTTCCCCCACGACACCGCAATTGGCGCGTGCTGTTCACGGGGAACGCGCGGATCTGGAGTGGTTGGTTTGGACCCAGGCAGCGTGCCGTGCCCTGTTTTGGGCCTGGCCCAACAGCGCTCGGCACCGTGTATGGCCCGGACCGGGGCTCTGTCGGTGTACTAAAGTAGGGGTACCTTAGTACCCGAACCTGTCTGCAGGCGATCAGCAAGCGTCCCGTGGCAAGCCTTGCCGGCGTCTGCCAAGACCCTCCGCGACCCTTGGAAAACAAGACCCGGCAAGAGGAGAACTCAAGATGAAGAGGCAAGGCCCGGCAAGAGGAGCTTGCGGGAAGGGATCTTGGGGAAGGCTTGGTGGGCGCCGAGCCCCAAGCGCGACAAGGTCCTGCGCCGGCAAGGCGCTTCTGGGGCGGGCAACCTCTCTTCATCTCTGCTCCAGCTCATCCGCCAGCGATGTCGCCACGGGGTTTCTCGAGAGCGTGTCGGCGGGCTGTGCAGCCAGCGGGGAGCAGCGATAAGCGGCGCCGACAAGCTACCATCGTGGCAAATGGGGCGCCTTGCGGTCCTGTTACACTGTTGGGCGGCGAGACGGGCATTGATGACTCTTGTCCCTTGTCGTCAGAGTTAGGTATAGATTACTGTACACTGTACAGAGCGGTGTACCAACCTATGTTTTTACTATCTTGCCCTTGTCTACTTGCCACATGTGGTGACCCTTGTGCCTATAAAAGGAGGCCCAGGTGCAACGTAGAAAGGGTTCGGTTCGGTTCGGTCTAGCTCCGGCTTAGTTCATCATACTCATACGAAACCACACTTAGGCTAGGTCTTGTAGCTCCCATTGCTCCCTAGCAAGAACACAAGATAATCCACAAAGCAGCAGTAGGAGTATTATCTCTCCGGAGAGCTCCGAAGCTGGGTAAATCCGCTCGTGTGCATGCCTCGATCCACTCTTTGTGCAATCTCCGCTCCCCTCTGAACCACAAGGGACCCAGGTCCCATAGGTGTTCGTGGGACACGATCAGCTCTCCTCGACATAGAGTGATGCACACACAAAATAATGTCCATGAAAACATTAGGCTACCTTGTCCCTTGCCTTACCAACATGAGGGTTTGTGACTCCTTGAACTAGTGCAAGATATGCAAGATGATTGCACTTGTCCTTGCCATAATGATATGAGTGAAGAATGTTGGTGGAGTCACCCTCAAGAACTCTCTAGTTCTTCTTCTTCGGGATCCACATCATCATGATGGGAATCCTTGGTGTAGTAGTTGTACTTGATGAAGTAGAACTTGACGTAGTCTTGGGAACCCACTTGACCAAGGCCTTAGGTGCTTCTTAAAATGCATCAATCTCCTCTTGAATCTTGTCCTTGCCTTTGTTCTTGTGGTCTTGTGGTGGAAGATCATCTTGTGCTTGTGTTCCCTTGAAGGAAGTAGGATCATACTTCTCTTGTTGAGGAACAAACTTCGCCTTGCGGTATTGATCTTCTTCCCACTCTACTCCATTGGCATTGAACTTTCGTTCAAAACCAACACCTTGATTCTTTTGATGCCTTTCTTGCTTGCGTACAATTTCCTCAAATTGCTTACTCCCGGCAAGGCTCTTGTATACACCTTTCTCTATAATTCCCTTCAATAAGTTGTTTTCTTTCTCAAGAGTAACTTGGCTAAGAGGATCATTAGTGGAATCAAGAGAACTACTAGAAGCAACAATATTGGATTTAGCATTGTTATTGTTACTGCTAGAGGAAGAATCTTTCTTGTTCTTGTTACTAGACTTGACTTGAGGCATGTAAGTAGATAAGAGTAAACGCTTGGCAATGTAAGAAGAACTTTTCTTACGGAGATCATCATTGATCGCTTTTAGGAACTCATGCTCTTGCTCAAGATTGAGCTTTTCAAAGCGTAACTTCTCATGAGCCCTTAAAAGTTCTCGATGATCTTCGAAGATAGTTTCATGAGCTAACTTAAGAGTGTTTAGTTCTTTAGTTAGAAGCTCAATCTTCTCCTTATAATTGTCATTCGTTTCATCTTGATTAGCATGATTAATTGATGTTTCATCATAGCATTCATCACTAGAGTTATCAACAAGTAAATCATCATCACCTAGCAAGTCATCTTCATCACTATTAAAATCCACATACTCGGGGTGTGTTACCTTAGGACCTTTGGCCATGAAGCATTTTCCAATTCCTTCATTTGGTGAATCAAATATGTCATAGGAGTTGGTTGACACAAGTGCTAGACCGGCAACACCTTCATCTTGAGTGTATTCGGAGTCGGAGTGATAGCTTCTCTCAGAGTGATTGTCGGAGTCGGAGCCGGATACCCATTCACCAACGTGAGCTTGATGTCTTCGTTTTGTGTAGCTCTTTGATGACTTGTCCTTCCTTTCCGAATCCTTGCTTCTCCGTGAGGGTCTTCGTTCATAACGATCATCTCTACTCCTTCTCTCTCTTGGTGGTGATTCTTCTCTTCTATTTCTTCTCTTTGGAGAATCTTCCCTTCTTTTGTAGGGTGCCGTACACTCATTGGAATAGTGTCCGGGTCTCCCACAATTGTAGCAGTTGTGCTCTCGACTAGAAGATCTTTTGTCATTGTAGGACCTTGACTTAGAGCTTCTTTATTTGCTTCTACTCTTGTAGAATTTGTTGAAGTTCTTCACCATTAAGCTCAATTCTTCATTGAAGGTTTGTTTCTCATTTGATGATGTGGGGGCTTCACATGAGGCTTTGTAAGCACCACTTGACTTGTTTTGAAGTTCCTCCTTATCCTTGAGTGACATCTCATGAGCAACAATTCTTCCAATGACTTTCCTTGGCTTGAGATCTTTGTAATTTGGCATCATTCGGATCAATGTGCACACGGTATCATATTTTCCATCCAATGCTCTTAGGAACTTCTTGATGATGAATCTGTCGGTCATCTCTTCACTTCCTAAGCCGGCAATCTCATTTGCGATAAGAGCAAACCTAGAGTACATTTCCGCGACACCTTCACCATCCTTCATTTTGAACTTGTCAAGCTGACTTTGGAGCACATCCAACTTGTATTCCTTGACGGAGTCGGTAACTTCATGCATATCAATAAAAGTATCCCAAATTTCCTTTGCATTCTCAAGGCGGCTGATTTTGTTGAATTCTTTGGGGCACAAGCCATTGAAGAGGATATCACAAGCTTGAGCGTTGTATTGCAGCATCTTCAACTCTTCCGCGCTAGCTTCACGGTTCGGTTCTCTCCCATCAAAGAATTCACCTTGCAAGCCAATACACACAATAGCCCAAACGGCGGGGTTATGTCCGAGAATATGCATTTTCATCTTATGCTTCCAACTAGCAAAATTAGTGCCACCAAAGTAAGGATCTCTACGGTGATAATTTCCCTTGCTAGACGCCATACTCTCCTAGGTTGTGAAACCAAGGCTATGACCACCAAAAGCTATGGAGATGAAAGCAAATGGAGACCAAGGCTCTGATACCACTTGTAGGACCTTGAAGTATGTCTAGAGGGGGGTGATTAGACTACTTGACCAATTAAAAACTTAACCTTTTCCCAATTTTAGACGTTGGCAGATTTTAGCTATCTTTGAACAAGTCAAGCAATCTTCACACAATTCAAGCAAGCATGCAAAGAGTATATAGGGAGCGGAAAATAAAGCATGCAACTTGCAAGAATGTAAAGGGAAGGGTTTGGAGAATTCAGACGCAATTGGAGACACGGATGTTTTTGTCGTGGTTCCGATAGGTGGTGCCATCGTACATCCATGTTGATGGAGAATTCAACCCACGAAGGGTAGCAGTTCTTGTGAGTCCACGGAGGGCTCCACCCATGAAGGGTCCACGAAGAAGCAACCTTGTCTATCCCACCATGGCCGTCGCCCACGAAGGACTTGCCTCACTAGCGGTAGATCTTCACGAAGTAGGCGATCTCCTTGCCCTTACAAACTCCGTGGTTCAACTCCACAATCTTGTCGGAGGCTCCCAAGTGACACCTAGCCAATCTAGGAGACACCACTCTCCAAGAAGTAACAAATGGTGTGTTGATGATGAACTCCTTGCTCTTGTGCTTCAAATGATAGTCTCCCCAACACTCAACCCTCTCTCATAGGATTTGGATTTGGTGGAAAGAAGATTTGAGTGGAAAGCAACTTTGGAAAGGCTGGAGAACAAGATTCATATGGTAGGAATGGAATATCTTGGCCTCAACACATGAGTAGGTGGTTCTCTCTCAGAACTGGTAAGTTGGAAGTGTAGGTTTGTTTTGATGGCTCTCTCCACGAATGAAGAGGAGGTGCAGGGGTATATATAACCTCCACACAAAATATAACCGTTACACACAATTTACCGAACTCTGTGGGACCTAATCAACAAACTCGGTCAGACCGATCCAGTAAACCTAGTGACCGTTAGGGTTTTCGGTGGGACTGACATGCAACTCGGTAAGACCGATATGGTTAGGGTTAGGGCATAGCGTAATCTCGGTGAGACCGATTACACAAACTCGGTGGGACCGATTTTGGTAATTAGATAAACAGAGAGTTGGTCAGGTAAACTCGGTGGGACCGATTCGCTCTTTCGGTGAGACCGAAAAGTTATGAAAGGGAAACAGAGAGTTTACATTGCAATCTCGGTGGGACCAATCGCTCACTTCGATTAGACCGAAACGTTACGAAGGGAAACAGAGAGATTTCAATCCCATCTCGGTGAGACCGAGATCCCTATCGGTGAGACCGATTTGCCTAGGGTTTATGGCAGTGGCTATGACATTTGAACTCGGTGGCGCCGGATATAAAGAATCGGTAGGGCCGAGTTTGACTTTAGGTTTAGGTCATATGTGTTTGTGAGAAAGTAGTGGAGGGTTTTGGAGCATATCACTAAGCACATGAAGCAAGAGGCTCATTAAGCAACACCTCATCCCTCCTTGATAGTATTGGCTTTTCCTATAGACTCAATGTGATCTTGGATCACTAAAATGTAAAATGTAGAGACTTGAGCTTTTGAGCTTGAGCCAATCCTTTGTCCTTAATATTTTGAGGGATCCACTTTCATCATCCATGCCATGCCATTCATTGAGCTTTCCTGAAATATTTGTCTTGGAATAGCATTAGCTCAATGAGCTATATGTTGTTATGAATTACCAAAACCACCTACGGATAGTTGCACTTTCAATAGTACTCCCTCCGTTCCTAAATATTACTAGATGAGTCCCCGCGCGTTGCCGCGGAACATCGGTATATCTCTCTGCGCAAAATTATCGATTTCGTAGAACTAAAAAAACTTTATAACCGCATGACAAATGTGGTAGCGAAACTAAATAAACTCCCATCATCATTTAGATCATCCCACGTAAGGAAAAAATATTAGCCAACTCCTACTGCATAATGGGATTATATTTTTCTTTTTGACATGTTAATGGGACTTAAAAGCTCACTTACATGCATCCTACCGGTGCACGCTTGCATGCAGACATGTTGATGTGATTTAAAACCCACTCACATGCATGTGCCACGGTATTTCTGCATGCTTGCATGTGGCTTAGTGCGGAGCCTCTCAACGTCTAGATCAGACGTCTATTATGGACTGATTTACTTCATCTAATGGCTACATCAATTTTGATGATGTGGCTCAAGGAGAGGATAGAGAATTCCTAGTAGTGGGGGCTAGCTATTACTAGTAGATAAGTCTTTGTAGAAATTCCACTAGGTGAACTACATACGGAACAAAATGAATGAATCTACACTTAAAATGCATCTATATACATCCGCATGTGGTTCATGGTGAAATCTCTACAAAGACTTATATTTAAACGGAGGAAGTACTAGTATAATACGTCTTGTAATTTATCAATGAGATAAATTTGTACAATGCTATGAAGCTTCCAGCTTCATTACATGTATCTTGCGTCCAAGGTTGCTCGTTGCAACATTTCATCAAATACAAAGGAGACTAACATGCATGCTATTTCATCTCAATGATTGATAGATCATAGCAAATATGTACTTCTGCCGTTCCAAAATAAGTGTCTCAACTTTGTGCAAAATTTAGTACAAAGTTGTACTAGTACTAAAGTTGACACTTATTTTGGAACAGAGGCAGCTAAAGAAAAAAATACGATCCATGCAGTCCCTAGCCCTTGAACCGTGAACCCTGACCAGGCTTCAATTTGCTGGCAACGTTTGAGCTTCCTAATAAATGAAGTTTGCAACATTTTGACCATCGGATCATTTTGTGAAGTTTCATCAAAATCCAGATGAGCATCCCTGTGGCAAAGAAATTAAAGAAGCGTGATTAGAATAAGATTACTGGGACTAGTTGATGAGACATAAACTCATCACAAATACAATACGTAGAAGCCAGTAGAGGTATGTGCGGGGCAAAGAAGTAGAGAAATATCCACGAGGGGAGTGATATGGGCAGCTGGAGCGATGGTGCAAGCGGGCTGTAAAGGAGTTGTACACGAGGACATAGCTCAACCTTGAGGAGGCGGCGGAGGCGGCAACTGCCCTACAACGCCGAGCAGCAAGGGACGAAGGCAACCTCACGGCTTTGTGAGAGAGAACGGGGACCCCTGATCGGGACGTGCCGACAGTGGGTTTCGCCGTCGGCGACGACCACCGCATCTACACTAAGCATCCACCCCTTCCCCAAGCGGGCGTGATCCGCCGGGATGTTAGAGATGTGGCCACGATCGTTTTGTGCGAGAGAGTGTGAAGAGCAACCCCAACAAGCAACCGTGTAGGCTGGCCCATCCCGACTATGTATGTAGTGGAGCGGTTTCCTTTTCTCTCCATATGAACCTATCATATTGCGTACGTGCCACTGAAGAAAAAAATTATTTATAAATGACGCGGCACCTACTACTCGTTCTCCTATAACCTTGCGCTTGGCATCTCCAAAATATTAACCTTACGATTGGCTCTTCGCCTCTTCGGGAAGTCGAGCAATAATGGTAGTGCAGTATATATCGTTCTGGCTATATGAGACCGAATGAATTGCTGCACGTCCACCACATGGGCGAGGGTCGAGGGGCGAGGGAGAGTGTTACATACGGAGCAAAATGAGTGAATCTACACTCTAAAATTTGTCTATATACATCAGTGTTTGGAGTATGTACTAGTAGTTCATATTGAAATCTACTAAGGGACATATATATTCCAAACAATATGATATAATATCTATAACCAAGGTAGTAGGGACGAGGAGTAAATGGAGGGAGTAGTAATATTTTCTCCTCGTCCTGTGAGCCATCGCGCACATGGGCGAGGGAGCGGGCGTAAGGCGGAGCAAGCTTCACCTCATCCTGCGAGCCACCGCGCCCGTGGGCGGGGGAGACGGCGTACTAAGCAAGCTTCTCCTCGTTCTGAAAGAGTTGGCGGACACATCAAAAGTGTTGCCTCTAAGGTAGGCCCCACATGGTTTGCCTCTTTTTAACATAACACGTCAAGTCGCAATTTGTTTGTTCACCCGTGGTAGAAGATCCTCCCTCCACCAAGTGGAAAACCAGTACACGTGCCAAATTACCACGTGGGCTGCCTTTTTCGTACAGAATTGAGCTCCACCGTGTACCCGCGTGGGTGTGGTTGGGAAAGAGACGGGAGTACGTGCGCCGTGCATGCACCTCTTCTCTTCCTGCACATCCCCCACCTACGTGGGTGTGTGTGAGAGATACAAACCGCGTTCGTGAGTGTTTCTTGTTTTGGGGTGGGGGTGGGTAGGGGGTTGATTTCGTGAATTATTTGTGGGAATATGTGTCGATGACATCTCAAACAATTTTTTGCATGCAATGTGTGTGAAATGGAGGCCTATCCATATCATACATAGAGGGTCGGGCAATCCACGAGAAGAGAGGGAGGGGTCATAGCTATCGACAGAGTCGAAGAGAGGATCAAGTGGGTGGGTGCGAGATCGATGAAGAGAGCCATCGAAATTGTGTGCATGTGCAAGTCAAAGATATAGGCGACAGGCCTACCAAAACGTTGGAGGGAACATTTCAAGTTTGTGTGTGGCAGGGAGACATGACTAGAGCGCTCGATGTATCGGTGTGTGTGGAGGGGACGGGGGGGGGGGAGGGGTAGGGAGAGGCCTAACTATAGAGGTAGAACGACTCGTATATGTGTTGAGAAGGAGAGACCCAGCTATGTCTTGAGGGAGATCGGTCGACATCCATACATAACTGAAGGACGGGAAATATGATGGGACAGAGAGAGAGAGAGAGAGAGAGGGAGGGAGAGGGAGGGAGAGGGTAGAGTGTTGGATGGGTGATGGAGTTGCTTCTCGAGATGGTGGGAGAGGCCTACTAGACAAACCGAGGTGGAACTGCAATGTTATCAATAAGAGTGGGGATGTGTTTACGTGTGTGCATGTGCGTGATAGATCTGTCGGGACGCATCCATGGATGATGAAGGGGAACCATGTGTTTGGTAAGCAAACCTAACTAGATCGGTAGATCAATTGTTGTTTGTCGGAGGAAGGAGAGACACAACTAATGAGGTAGATCGATCGGCGTGTGGGTAAAAACAAGTTATAAGGACCTAGCTAGCTATATGTATAGCGAGAGACCGGTCGGTGTCGTCCATTTGTTAGAGGCAAATAAGGCCCAAGAAGACGGATAGACAGAGAGAATGGAGCTAGGAGGTGGTGCGAGAGGCCCAACTACTAGCTAGATAGGGGAGGTGTGCGGTTGTGAGATCGATGAAAAGAGGCGAGAGTTTACATGTGTGTCTGACCGTATGAGAGACACGAGGCAAGGACACATAAAGGAGGAGATTGAAGGTGTGTGTGTATGTTGTAGGCAGGCATCGCTGGAGAGGTTTATCGATCGGTGTGTGTCGGAAAGGAGTTGTGGAGACTCTAGGAGAACAACCTAAAGAATAAAAGAATGTGCCCGGTGGATAGAATGCCGAGGGAGAGGGAGGGCGAGGAGGGCGTGTGCATGCACGAGAGAAAGTTAGTGGTAGCTACAAAGGTTAGAGGATTGTGTGGGTGTAAGAGACTAACAAAGATCATAATTTGATATGAAAGCGGATTCATATATTTCAACAGGAGATCATAGTGTTTTAAACATTGCATGCATGAATATAGCGGTGATACACGTGTTGTGCACATGTCATACCATAATGTGATAATGCATGGTGTTTGCAACTCACAACTAAATGCCGAACAATCTAAACCATACTATACATCAAACAATCTCACATTTTATTTGAATTTGTGATAATGTGTGGCGTTTGCAGCTTACAACTAAATATCGAACAATCTAAACAATACAATATATCGTACATTCTCACATTTTATTTGAATTTGTGGTAATGTGTGGTGTTTGCAACTCACATCTAAGTACTTGTAGGCTAGGGGGCGGGGCACCATACATAATGTGATAAACACATTATACATATGAGACATGGTTTAGATTATGAAGATCTACCTAGAGCTACAAATGTAATGTGATTTGAAATCAAAATAAAGTGAATTCAAAAAATCTAGTTCGGGTTCATATAGTACACATAGTTCATATGTAACTCGAGACTAATCATGTGGTGTGCTGTGAAGATAATACACAAACGATGGTTTAACTTGACAATAATGATGATTGTAGATCTTATTAAAACAGAGAAACGAATTCAAATGCTTTGACTTCACAACAATCATTACTGTAGATCTTATTCAAATAGAGAAACGAATTCAAATTTAGTTCATATTGAAGCGCTAGTATATACGTTTGGAATGCACTAAAACGTTCATTTGAGTAGTAGGTTGCATGCATTATACACGTAGCGGAATATTTTAATTGAACATAACATGACTTCAAAGTTTTGAATGACATTTGTAGTGCGCATTGATTTGGTACAGTACACGTTAGGCTTGTCCGGAAATTTCAACCGACGCCTTGTTAACCCGAAATATATAAGATATATCTTTGTCTCGTTGTGCTCCGACAACTCCCTCCATCTCAACCCGCGCCTTGCTATTCCGAAATTACAACACGCGCAAAAACTCCCACCTCCTGTGAAATCCCGACATGCGAAATGCCCGTGGTACCCCTAAACCGAAAGAACCACCTCAAATCGGTGGGGGGTACGTTCGTAACTTACCCCACATTTCGGACAAGCGCGTCTCTAAGCCGTGGTTCCCCACTGCCATCCCATCCGCCCACCCATTCATACACCGAGGCCGCAAAAACCCGCGACGAAACCCCACACCCTGCTCCGTCCGCCACCCAGCCGGAGCCTCTTCCCCGACAATGTCGTCCACAGAAACACCTCGACGTCCCTCATCCACCGTACCGGATGAGGATCCGTCGTCGATATCATCGTCCCGCCAGTTCAGCCACCCCGTCCTCCACCTCCAAGGAGCTGCCCCGACGTTCCCCTCATCTTTCCCGCCACCTCCATTCCCACACCGCCGTCTTCACCTGCACCACCGGAAGAGCATCATCATCACCGTTTCCTCGGATGAAGCTGCGGCGTAATCGGCGCCACCAAAGAGGTTGTACACTAATCGCCACATTTTCTTCTTGATTTGATCTCACGGTGCTGCTGGCGCTCGGTCCCGAGCCGACACGGCGCAGCTCCATCCACGGCGGCATCGCCGGCCAGTTCCTCCACGGCGTCGCTCCCTCGGCGGCGACGTCCACATCAGTAGGAGCTGCTGCTGCTTTAGCTCTCGCTCGCGCTGCTGCTCTGCTCTTGCTCTCGTTCCCCTGCCCGGTCTGCTCTTTCTATTGCTCTTGCTCGCGCTGCTGCTCTTGCTCTTGCTCTTTCTTGCGATGTTGCTCCAATTTAGCTACACTTTAGTCGACTGAATCGACTTTTGGGTCAGTCAATTTTCAGGGGGTGGGGGGGCTCTCCGGGGTGAAGGAAGAACCAGCCGCAGCGGGGAGGGGCTCACGAGAGGTACCCCACTATCTATATTAGGGTTCAGGATGCGGGCGGTGGTCGCCGGCGGTGGTGGGGCGTTGGCGGGGCGGTGGCGTGGGGATCGCCGGAGAAAAGCTCGGCATGGGGGGCCTAGAGGGATGGCAGGCGGCGGACGGACCGGGGGGGAGTGTTTTGGGCGGGCGGGCGGCGCCGCCCGCCATGGTGGCGGGGGCTGCTGTTTGGCGGTGGTGGTGGCGGCTCAGGGGGTGGAGGTTGAAGATGAACCGCAGGCCCTTGATTTCGTATCCAACGGCTGCAAAATCGACTGGCCAGAGATGAAAAAGTCAGTCCACTGACGTGTAGCCTCACCTTGCTAGTGCGTTCAGTTCCGACAGCAAAATTCAGTTTCGACAGCAAAATTCAGTTTCGACAGTTAAGTTCAGTTTTGACAGTTAAGTTCAGAGATGAGCGGCTGATGTATTTTACATCTATCACTTTGTGGTTATGTATTTTACGTCATGTATTGGAGATGCTATTAGAATTCCACTCCGGTTAACGTTGTTCGTTGCCTCTCTTGTCCTGCTTCAGCCTCTGCGTCGTCCAACTCACCGGAGCTGCTCCAACGACGAAACCCTCCATCACAGCGGAGCAGTACCTCGGGCTCCATCTCTAGACGCCTAAGATCTTCTTCCCCTCCTCCGACAGCAAAGTCAGCCGGAGCATCCTCACCGGCCAACCCAATCACGCTGAGATCGACATGGCTTCGCCAAAGAGGTTGTACACTTGTTGCATCTCTTTTTTACTCTACATGTTATATATATTGTCCACTGAGCACACGGATTTGTTCCTTTAGTGTCTCCTTGAAAGAAAAAACGTAGGAATTTTAATTTTCACGTGTCCTCCTTTTCAAATTCCTATTCATGAAGCAGAAGACTAAGAGATAGTAGCATAATAGCATTATAACCGTACATTTTCTTGTGGTTTGACTTAATCTCACCATGCTTCTTTGCATCCTGTGATCTTCCAATTGTTGTGAATCAAACACCCAGTTGGCGAAAATCTGTGTTTTAAATTCTCTGCTTTGCACGTGCATTCCTATCCTATTCCTGTCTATTTCCTATCCCTGCATTGTTGGAATCCTCCAATTCGAACGAGCACTTACAGAATTACTTCTCTTACAGATAGTTGTCAAAGAAAACCTTGCGTGGTTTGTCCCGCTCCTACTGCGCCGTCTCCCACCCCAGCTCAGCTGCTCCAACGACAGAAGGGTCCAGCACAGCAGGGTTCTGGCCTCCAGACTGTCTTTCGCCGCCTCAGGTCTTCTTCCCTGCCGCTGGCAGCCATGAAAACTGCATTACCATCATCAACCGAGCAGATGACCTCGAGGACTACACGGGTCCGCAAGAGAGGTCGCACTCTTTCGTGTCTGCTTACGTTATGCATCGCTTAATATTACATGCTACTTTATCGTCCTGTTCACGGATTAGACTCTTAGTCAGCTCCAAACTAATGGTCAAACTTGAGTTTTTAAATGGTTGTGCGGTACATATCGGGGCCGCTATCAATAGTATCTATCTACTATCTGGTTAATCTCCGGTGTCTACTATGAGTTTCATGTTGGGTCGGAAACAAACAGTAAAGAAGCCATTATCTGTATTTTTAACTGAAGCAATTATCTGCCTGCTATTATTGGTTTTGGGTCTATCCATAGGTTGCTACCATCACTCTGGATTTCTGCATGCACTCCTTACATAATCTCACTATGTTTTATTCCTATGCATGACAGTTATTGTAAACAATGAAACTGAACATGTAGAGCAAAAGAGACGAACCTTGCGTGGCAATAAAATTTCATGCAGACGTCGCTCCATGGTAGGCGCAAAGGCAGCCCCCCTCCACGCATTTCGGATTGTAATCGAGAGGAAGATATCTATTCTGAGGGGGATTCAGAAGGAGAAGACAACTCCTATTTACCCCCTGAGGTCTTCGCTCTAACTTGGCATGCCGATGTTGGTTATATCATGCATATGGTGTCTTGCATTGCTTACTTTATACATCAAATATGTCATCTGCTTAGTTTAGACATCCTTTGTGTGAATGCCATCTGTTTAGTTTATTCATCGTTTATGTGAATTATGCAACGACATCTTGTTTAGCCAGGCATCATATATGTGAATTTTGCAATGCCATCCTGCTTAGCCAGTCATCTTATATGTAAATTATATCAGGCCATCCTTTTTTTGTGTTACATATTAAATTTGTCAACAATGTTAGTACATTCAACTACTCTTCGTGTGCATCTACCATTTGACACGGTGATGGCAAATTCTGGAGTGAAAACAAGGTCTTCAGAGCAGACTATGCTATCTGACAAAGCGCATATCTCGCTGGTTACGGATAGCTCCTCAGAGGAGGATTCAGAGATAGATGACCAGTCCTATTCCCCCACCCCCCCGAGGTGTATGCTCTAACTTGGCAGGGTTATGTTGCTCATATCATGCGTATGGTGTCTCGCATTGCTATGTCATTTGATTAGTTTAGACATGCTTTGTGTGAATGCCACCTGTTCAGTGTCTAATTACCATATATGTGAATTATGCATTGCCATCTTGTTGCAAGACATTATATATGTGAATTATACAATGCTATCTTGTTGCAAAGGCATTATATATGTGAATTATGCAATGCCATGCTGTTTAGACAATCATCATGTATGTGAATTATATCATGCTATCATTTTTTTGTATTACGTGTTCCATTTGTCGACAACGTTTGTATATTCAACTACTCTTCCTGTGCATCAGCCATTTAAAGCGGTGATGGAAGTATCTGGAGTGAAAACAAGGTATTCAGAGCAGACAGTGCTACTGCTGAAGCAGACATCTTGCTGGTTACAGAGAGCTCCTGAGAGGAGGATTCAGAGACTGATGACCAGTCCTATTTCACCCCTGAGGTCTATTCTCAAACTTGGCAGGGTTATATTACCCATGTCATGCATGTTGTCTTGCATTGCTTAGTTTTTACATCATATATGGATTGCCATCTGCTTACTTGCTTACTATATAAATCATATATTTGAATTATATCATGTCATCATGTTTACATAGTACATACACATCATCTATCTGAATTATGGCATGGCAACCCATTTAATAAAGACATCATATAGTTATATCATCTCATCTTGTTTAGTGTTTACAGTCATCATATTTTGAATTATGGCATTCTATCCGTGAATGTATGTGAATTATGGCATGCCAACCTATTTAATAAACACATTATATAGTTATGTCATGTCATCCTGTTTACATAGTCTCATATTTTGAACTATGTCTTTCCATCTTTTTTAGTTAGCCATCATAATGTGATATTGTGTCATGCTATCCTGTTTAGTTAACAACCATATATGTGAAATTGTGCCATGCTATCCTGTTTGGTTAGACAACATAAATATGAATTATTTCATGCCCTCTTTTATTCCCCACTATCCATTGCACCTGTCTATCATACAATGTCTATACTTTCAATTACTTTTCTTGCTTATCAGCCATTTGAATTGGAGAGCGTGATGGTAGTATCTAAGGGAGTAACAACACGGGCTTCAGAAAAGATAGTGCTACCAGTTGATGCAGATAGAACCACAGTTGTACTTGCCCAAGGACCAGATCCACCACACATAACCCAGACTCTCGCAGATTGTACCCCTACCCAGTTGGACAGAGAACCAGCTACACCCCTTCTAACCCCAACCCCGGCAGATAGTAACCCAGTTCACACAGCATCGTCTCCACCACAGAGCACCCAAACACGAGCAGTTAGGAAGGGAACTGCAGTGCCCAAAGCACGAGGACCACCACTCTGAATCCCAACTCAACGCTTAAAGGAGAAGAAGATTTGTTCTCGTGTCAGGTTACGTAGCTATGGTTCATACTCCTTTCTTTGTTGCATTCTTGTATTTACTCATACCAACTATTTTCAAATTTGAAGGATGGAATTGAAACTCCAATGGCGCAATGTATGTTTTAAACCTGTTTCTTTAACTGGTTTGTTGTTGTAACCTGCTCTATGTTGATTTCAGTTTCAATTGAATAAACAGTTATGTTCTCATGTCATGCACATTACAAGTGTTGTTATTGCTCTATAGTTACCCACACTTATATTCTGTCTATTCTTCTTTGTCTTGAACAAATATTATTTGAACTGTGTCTCTATCTTGATTTGGCAACAAAAACTAGAATGATATAGACCATAAAGTGACCATGGTACATAGATATATGTTTGTTTCATGCTGTTATCATGTCCACTTTACTACTGAACTCATTTACCAAAATGAGTTTCATATACAACATGGTAAACATGTGATGTGTCTGCTTGTTTCTCTTTTAGAATGCGGACAAAATATTGGAGAACGGTATCGTGTTATCCAATGGTAAAGGAAGTAATGCAGATAAGGTTCAAGATAGTGAGACATCCCTGTTGGTCTCCAAGAAAGCTGATAAAAACTATCTTGACGACAGTGAGGGAACCCAAAAGTCATGTCTTGATGTAGTGTTCGAGTTACTGGCCACTACTGCTGGCACAAGCTCTTTGAACTCGCTGCCTGAATCAGTTCGTCTTCTTGAGTCTCAACTTCAAGTTGAAAGACATCGATCAGATGTGCTGCGACAGGAAGCTAAAGGACTGAGGAAGTCCCTGCAGAATTCAGATGCATATTTTCTGGTGCAACAACAAGCGCTGGAGGATTTAAGCGCCAAACAAGAGAAAGTTAATAAGCTTGCTAAGCATCTTGCCAGCATTATGGGTACCCAGGATATTGTTTCTTGAGATCTTCTAAAGTGGTTTCAGTTCTGGATTTGTTTTGCTGCGGCGTTTATTTGCGCTAGTCGCCAACTTTGACAACCAGTGTATATGATATGCTGCTTTGTTCCCTATATTTGCACTGGTGGCGAACTTTGATGCCCAGTGGATGTAATATGTGTAATAGCCGTGATAGCCTAGCATTAGTTGTTTGCTTATTTATTTCCTTGTTGTCTTGTTTATTTGTTTGCTTGTAGTCATTGCAGTTGTTTTTCCGCGGTTTGCTAGTGGCTGCAATAACCTATTTTTTAAAACTAGGCCACAATAACCATGGGCTAATATTTACTGTAGTGACACTCGGCCTCCTACTCGCCATAGAAACAGTGGGCCTTCTACGGGCCGTACAAACAATGTGCCTTCTACGGGTCGTAGAAACAATGGGCTTTCTGCGGGCCGTATCATCAATGGGCCTTATACGGGCCGTATGATCGATTGGCCAAACATGGGCCAAACAGACCGCATTATGGCCGTAAACGGGCTAGAGTTGGAACCGTCCGTTCATGGGCCGACCATAACGGGCCATCGTTAATAGGCCGTGTTGATGACGCTATGAAAACGCCCAGCGATAACGGACCACAAACGGGCCGACTGTAACCACGGGCTGAATTTGGCCCACAAGCAGAAAATGACAGTAATGAGCCGTAAGTAAATGAATGCTGGAAATGAGCCCAAGAATAAATGGGCTCCGAGAAGGCCGAAAGATAAAATGGGCTGGAAACGGCCCAACGGAATAACGGGCCGTTAATGGGTATAAAGTGATACACTGTTCATTACGGGCCAGTTTCACCACGGGCCGTTAATGGGTGTAAAGTGATACACTGTTCATTACGGGCTAGTTTCACCATGGGCCATTAATAGGCCAAGAGTTACATAGGGCCTCATATGGGCCGAAAGACGTCATGGGCCATACATGCGACAGAAGTGAAAACGGGCTGGAATCATATTGGATGGCCCAGATGACGCTACTGGGCCTAATTCAGATAGGGCGTAATGGGCCTTGGGTTAGCGGGTTGTAAATGGGCTATATGCGAACAGGTAGTTAACAGGCTTTCCATGGGTCGGCCCGCCACCTTTTGACCAAGTCAAACGGGCCGGCCTTTTCAAAGAAATGGGCCTCTGTAGGGCCGTGCCACGTGTCGACGTATCATAGACGCATTACGTCCAATGAGTGGATGACATCTGTCCTAACGATGAGCAGACACGTGTTTCCTCCAGCCAATGATAATTTTACACGTGGAAAATCCCCATTGGTCGGGGCTGTTAACGGGTTATCGAATCCAAAACCCGACCTGATAGCTTAACGGCGTTCCGTTACGGTGGATGCCACGTGTCGGTCACCCTTGACGAAAGCACTTCTGTGACGCGTGATTTATCGTCATGGAAGTGGACACTTCCGTGATGATAATTTTGGTAATGTCATGGAACACTTCTCGACAAAGACACGTATGACTGTCTTGATTACGTCATAAAATCGTCATGGATGTACATGCATGACAGAAAACGTGACCTACTGTGACAAACACGTATCATCACGGAAGTGTATTTTTTTGTAGTGATAGTGCCTCCTAGTTGGTGCTTTATAAGAGAATATGGAGACTCAAATTAAAAATAAATATTGCATAAAGTAAGAGAAAGGCCCTTCGCGGAGGGAAGTAGGGATTTGTAGAGGTGCCAGAGCTTAAAGCAAAAAACTTAGAGATAAAAACATTTTGGGAGGCATACTTTTTCCACCAACGAAAACGACTTAGAGTTCCCCACACTTTCCATGCTAGATATATCATAGGCGGTTCAAAAACAGAAAATAAAGTTTATTCCTTTTTCCACCATACTCTCACTTTCCATGGCTAACCGTACCCACGGGTGCCCTCCATACCAACACTTTCCAAGGAATTTATTATTTTACAACATAAAGTAAATTCATTTTTCATTTCGGGACTGGGCATCCCTAATACCTTCGCCTTACTCTCGTGCAACAACAAGTGAATAAACACTCATCGTGAGAATAACACATCTAGCATGGAAAATATTGGCCACCCCTCACCGCCTCGCGAGCAGTACGAGCACACAAAAGAGAAATTTATTTTGAAAATTAGAGATGGCACATACAAATTTGCTTAGAACGGCAAAATAATACCGCATATAGGTAGATACTAGGACAAATGCCCGTGCATTGCACCGGGCAAAGAAAAAGCGCACAACCTGCTTCATGTGTCATTAAGCATCATTTTTTATATCCAATAATAAAAGAGTGTGTGTTGCATCGGGGGACTCCGATACGTCTCCAACTTATCTACTTTTCCAAACAATTTTGCCCTTGTTTTGGACTCTAACTTGCATGATTTGAATGAAACTAACCTGATCGACGCTGTTTTCAGCAGAACTACCATGATGTTGTTTTATGTGTAGAAAAGAAAAGTTCTCGAATGTCCCGGAAATCCACGAAGGCACTTTTGGAATTTATAAAATTATTAGGCGAAAGAAATACACCAGGGGCCAGGGCTGTCCACGAGACAGGCGCCCCTAGGGCGTGCCCCCTATCTCGTGGGCCCCTGGACCTCCTCCGACCTCAACTCCAACTCCATATATTCCGTCTCGGGGAGAAAAAAATCAGAGAGAAAGTTTCATTGCGTTTCACGACACGGAGCCGCCGCCAAGCCCTAATCTCTCTCGGGAGGACTAATCTGGAGTCCGTTCGGGGCTCCGGGGAGGGGGATTCGTCGCCGTCGTCATCATCAACCATCCTCCATCACTGATCTCATGATGCTCACCGCCATGCGTGATTAATTCCATCGTAGGCTTGCTGGACGGTGATGGGTTGGATGAGATTTACCATGTAATCAAGTTAGTTTTGTTAGGGTTTGATCGCTAGTATCCACTATGTTCTGAGATTGATGTTGATATGACTTTGCTATGCTTAATGCTTGTCGTTAGGGCCCGAGTGCCATGATTTTAGATCTGAACCTATTATGTTTTCATGAATATATGTGTGTTCTTGATCCTATCTTGCAAGTCTATAGTCACCTATTATGTGTTATGATCCGACAACCCCGAAGTGACAATAATCGGGATACTTCTCGGTGATGACCGTAGTTTGAGGAGTTCATGTATTCACTATGTGCTAATGCTTTGTTCCGGTTCTCTATTAAAAGGAGGCCTTAATATCCCTTAGTTTCCGTAAGGACCCCGCTTCAACGGGAGGGTAGGACAAAAGATGTCATACAAGTTCTTTTCCATAAGCCCGTATGACTATTTACGGAATACATGCCTACATTACATCGATGAATTGGAGATAGTTCTATATCACCCTATGTTATAGCTATTGCATGAGGAATCGCATCCGGCATAATTATCCATCACTGATCCATTGCCTACGAGCTTTTCATATATTGTTCTTCGCTTATTTACTTTTTCGTTGCTACTGTTACAACTACTACAAAAACCCAAAAACATTTATCTTTACTTTTGCTACCGTTACTATTATTATCATACCACTTTTGCTACTAAACACTTTGCTGCGGATACTAAGTTATCCAGTGTGGTTGAATTGACAACTCATTGCTAATACTCAAGAATATTCTTTGGCTCCCCTTGTGTCGAATCAATAAATTTGGGTTGAATACTCTACCCTCGAAAGCTGTTGCGATCCCTATACTTGTGGGTTATCAAGACTAATTTCAAGGCGCTGTTGCCCGGGAGCATAGCTCTATTCTCTGAGTCACTTGGGATTTATATCTGTTGATCACTATGAAGAACTTGAAAGACGCTAAGACCAAGATTTTGCCCTCAACTACGAGGGGAGGTAAGGAACTGCCATCTAGCTCTGCACTAGATTCTCCTTCCGTTATTAGTAAGCTTGCGACACCTAAACCTGCTACTGCTATGAATTCTGATACGTCGCATGTTATTGATGATGCCACTTCTGCTATGCATGATGAAACTACTTCCGTGCGTGATACTACTTTGCCATTAGGTGAATTTCTTGATGAACAACTTGCTAGAGTTAGGGGGAATGAAAATATTGAAGAACCTATTATTGATGATAGTGATGATGAAGGTTCCCCCAATGATTATGTATTACCTGTTGTTCCTAAGGGTTATGTTATGAATGAAAAAGCTGCAATGGAAATCCTTGCTTGCAATGATAGAAATGATCTTAAGAAATTATTAGCTAAATGGAAGCAGCAGTCTCTTAATGCTAGAATGAAACCCGATCTGGCTTTTGCTGCTTCACCTATCTGTGTTACTGATAAGGATTATGAATTCTTTGTTGATCCTGATATTATTACTTTAGTTGAATCTGATCCTTTTTATGGCCTTGAATCTGAAACTGTTGTGGCACATCTTGCCAAATTGAATGATATAGCTATCCTATTTTCTCATGATGAGAAGTCTCGCTATTTATATATCCTTAAAATATTTCCATTCTCATTAAAGGGTGATGCTAAGACTTGGTATAATTCTCTTGCTCCTGTTTGTGTGCATAGTCCCCAGGATATGATTTATTACTTCTCTGCTAAATATTTCCCTGCTCATAAGAAACAAGATGCCTTGAAGGAAATATATAATTTCGTGCAAATCAAAGAAGAGAGTCTCCCACAAGCTTGGGGGAGGCTTCTCCGGTTACTTAATGATTTGCCTGATCATCCTCTTAAGAAAAATGAAATACTTGATATCTTTTATAATGGACTAACCGATGCTTCCAAGGACTACTTGGATAGTTGGTGCTGGTTGTGATTTCAGGGAAAGAACAGTCGACGAAGCTGAAATATTATTGAATAATATGTTGACTAATGAAAATAATTGGACTCTTCCCGAGCCAGTTCCTGAAGTAATTCCTGAACCAGTTGAGCCAACTCCTGAGCCTATTCCTAAATCCACTCCAAAGAAGAGAGTTTATTTCTCAGTCCTAAAGATATGCAAGAGGCAAAGAAATCAATGAAATAAAAATGTATTAAAGCTGAAGATGTTAAGAATTTACCATCTATTGAAGAAATACATGGTCTTAATATACCGCCTGAAGAACCACATTGTCTTGATAACCCGACACAGTTAGTAAAGGTAAATTCTCTCTATAGATATGATAAAGTTGAAATACCCTCTACTAAATTTCATAGCCCATGCTTAGATGAATTTGATGACTTTATGGCTAGACAAGAAAGTTTTAATGCTTATGTTGGTAGAGAGTTAAAGAATAATGCTTTCAAGATAGGACGCGTAGGTGATAATCTGGCTAGAGTTAAAGATGAACTTCACCGCGTTAGCAAATATGCTTCTATATATGGTTGCTACTCAAGTTGAGCAAGTACTCAAAGCTCAAAATGAATTGCTTGATGAACTAAATAATAAAAATGACTTTGCTATTAGAGTGGCTACTAGAACTGGTAGAATGACTCAGGAACCTTTGTATCCTGAAGGCCACCCTAAGAGAATCGAGCAACATTCTCAGAGAAATAATTTAGAGGCACCTAGTTCTTCTAAAAAGAAGAAGAAGAAAAACGATAGGACTTTGCATGCTTCTAGTGAACCTGTCGTAGACACACCTGAGAATCTCAATGATATTTCTATTTCTGATGCTGAAACACAATCAGGTGATGAACCTGAACCTAGTGATAATGTTAATGATAATGTTCATGTTGATGCTCAACCTAGCAAAGACAATGATGTAGAGATTGAACCTGTTGTTGATCTTGATAACCCACAATCAAAGAATCAACATTATGATAAGAGAGATTTTGTTGCTAGGAAGCACGGTAAAGAAAGAGAACCATGGGTTCAGAAACCCATGCCCTTCCCTCCTAAACCATCCAAGTCAAAGGATGATGAGGATTTTGAGCGCTCTGCTGAAATGATTAGACCTATTTTCTTACGTATGCGCTTAACTGATATGCTTAAAGTAAATCCTTATGCTAAGTATATGAAGGATATCATCAAAAATAAAAGAAAGATACCGGAAGCTGAAATTTCCACGATGCTTGCTACTTACACTTTTAAGGGTGGAATACCGAAGAAACTTGGAGATCTGGGTGTACCAACTATACCATGCTCTATTAAAAGAAATTATGTTAGAACTGCTTTATGTGATCTTGGAGCCGGTGTTAGTGTTATGCCTCTCTCTTTATATCATAGACTTGAATTGAATAAGTTGACACCTACTGAAATATCTTTGCAAATGGCTGATAAATCAACTGCTATACCTGTCGGTATTTGTGAGGATGTGCCTGTTGTGGTTGCAAATGTCACTATCTTAACGGACTTTGTTATTCTTGATATTCCCGAGGACGATAGTATGTCTATTATCCTTGGTAGACCTTTTCTTAATACTGCAGGGGCTGTTATTGATTGCAACAAAGGCAATGTCACTTTTCATGTTAATGGTAATGAGCATACGGTACACTTTCCGAGGAAACAATCTCAAGTTCATAGCATCAATTCTATTGAAAAAGTTCCAACTATCATTTTTGGAGGTTTTGAATTTCCTCTTCCTACTGTCAAGAAAAAGTATGATATTCTTATAGTTGGGGATTTTCATATCCCCGTTGAGGTAACTTAGTGTTATTCGAATTTTCTCCGGTTCCGTGTTATTCGGAATGAGTTTGTTAATAAGACTTGATCAACCTTGTTAGTGGATTCATTTTGATGATCACGAGAAGGATGAAACTAGAAGGCACAACCTTCTGTACCCTCTTTTTACTTTCTGTTATTTAGAATAAATAAAGCAACAATAGTGTTATCCGTCTGTTTTCTGAATTATCCGTGCATTAAAAAATAGTCCAAAAATAAAAGTGCTCCAAATGCCCTGCAAATCTAGTATGGTTTTTTATGGAATATTTGAGGATTTTAGGCACTAAAAACACTGCAGGAGGGCCAAGCACCAGGCCACGAGAGAGGAGGGCGCCCCCCCCCCCCCTGTAGGGCGCCCCCTGTCTCATGGGCCCCTGGTGGCTCCCCTCCACTTATGCCAGCACTCACACACTTCATCTTCCGCCCAAAAAAATCCCCATCCAGCTCAAGCACGAGTTCTAGCTCATTTTGCTGCGATTTTCGATCTCCTCGCTCAAAGCTCCATTCACAAAACTGCTTTGGGAGATTGTTGCTTGGTATGTGACTCCTCCATTGGTCCAATTAGTTTTTGTTCTAGTGCTTTATTCATTGCAAATTTTTGCTGCATAGGTGACCATGTTTTGAGCTTGCATGATAAATTTTTGAGGTCCCAAGCAATTCCAATGCATGATATAGGCTCTAGGCACTTGTAGGAGTAGTTGCTATCAATCTTGTTTAGTTTTATTCACTTTTATTTTGAAGTTACTAATATTTCAGAAACTTTCAGAAAATGTTAAGGAGGCTTTTTAGAGGCTCTTCTAGCCAAAGCTCTCAGGAAAAACAAGCCAAAGAAAAGGAAAAAGCCAAGTATAATCTTCCTCGCTTAGCGGAAGTACAGCGTGCGAATGGCCATGTGAGGATTTCTTGAAAGAAGCTGGAATTCATGAAGACTTTTATGCTTCAATCGAGACTGCAGGCCTCACTGGTTTCATCAACGACCGAATCGATCAGTATCTCTTACTCACCAATACTTTCGTGCAAAACTTTTATTATTATCCTAAGAAATCACCGCCTGCAGTATCATTTCATTTATATGATGAATTCAAAGAAATGTTTTTACGTCATTTTTGTGCGCATGTAGGATACCTTATGAGGGAGAATTAGATGAACCCCATCGTGAATATGTGGGTGGCTTTGTTAATACTATTGTTGTAGAGGAGCCAAAGAAGGGCTCCGAGGCGAAGGTCTCCAGCATACACTTTCCTGTTTTACGCTACTTTGCCATATTTGCTAGTAGATGCTTGATTGGTCGTGGAAATAGTGGAAATTTGAGCGTTCCAGATATTATTATTCTTCAACATGCTTTGCTAGGAGACAATACTTTTAGTATGGGTGCCGTCGTTGCTAAACGGCTAGCCCTGAATCGTACAAAAGGCCCCATATTTGGAGGTATCTATGCTTCACGTCTTGCTGAACATTTTCAGGTACCCATTAGGCACCATGAGGAGGAGGAGACAAAATTACCTCCTCACATTTTAGATTACAAGAGCATGGTAGCACACAAATTTATTATTGACAACGAAGAGAAGATGCTCTTGTATAACCTTAGATTTAATAAGAAACACAATGAGACTATTATTTTGCCTGCGCCTCTGTTGTTTGATTTGACTGCATATAGTTTTCTTGTTATACCGGAAGCAGTGTACATTCATCGAGCTCAAGCTTTTACTCCAGAACCAGAACCTGAGCCGGAACCTGAACTGGACCCTTATCGTGCATCATCTGTCCAGTGGGATCCGGAGATGACCAGCCAGTGGTATCCTGATTACACCTCCCATTACACCGGGGAGAGTAGCGGCGGTCCTTGGTACTAGACCAACTTAGGCCAAAAGCCTAAGCTTGGGGGAGTATGTATTTCTCACCGACTTTATATTCAAGTTCACACACTAGTCGTCGGTGTTCATACTCTTTCATTGTATTATCCATGCTAGTTTAATTTTATTTTTCTAGTTTTCTTCTTATGTGTTTGATAAACCTTAAGAAAAACCAAAAAAATAGTTAGTTTAATTTCCATGCTTGTAGTAGAAATTAAAATGAAAATCCAAAAAGATTTCTAGTTCTTCTCTTACTTGTTGGGAGCTTTCCCGTGTAAATAGTTTTATTTTCTTTTGTTTCTTTTGGGGGTTGAGAAGACCATATTGAAAATGCTTAGTGGCTCTCATATGCATGATCGTTTATTTAACTTAGAGCCCATATTACTTGTCTTCTCTCTTGAGTTGAATGCTTGCAGATTCCAGCTTAGTCCAATGCACGTGCACTCTTATTATTATACACATCATTCGGTTGTGCGAGTGAAAGGCAATAATGACGATATATGATGGACTTATTGGGATGAGAAAAGCTGGTATGAACTCGACCTCTTTTGTTTTTGTAAATATGATGAGTCATCGTTTCTGAGTCAGCTTATTATGAAGTAAACATATTTGCAATGACATTTAGAGATTATAGCTGCTTGTGCCATGCTTGATTAGCTATGAGTTATAATGGTTTACCTTGCGTGCCAACATGCTATTAGAATGATTATGATGTGGTATGATGGGATGGTATCCTCCTTTGAATGAATTGAGTGACTCGACTTGGCACATGTTCAAGCATGTAGTTGAATCAAATCAACATAGACTTCATGATATTTATGTTCATGGTGGATTATATCCTACTCATGCTTGTATTCGGTGTGAATTAATTTTAATGCATGTTTGCATTGTTGTCGCTCTCTCGATTGGTCGCTTCCAGTCTTTTGCTAGCCTTCACTTGTACTAAGCGGGAATACTGCTTGTGCATCCAAACTCCTTAAACCCCAAAGTTGTTCCATATGAGTCCACTATACCTTCCTATATGCGGTATTTACCTGTTGTTCCAAGTAAATTTGTATGTGCCAAACTCTAAACCTTCAAATGAAATTCTGTTTTGTATGCTCGAGCAGCTCATGTTTTAACTAGGGCTGCCTATATCTTCCATGCTAGGTGGGTTATTCTCACGAGGAGTGGACTCCGCTCCTCATTCACGAGAAAGGGCCGGTAACCGGGATGCCTAGTCCCATGATCCAAAAAGATCGAAGAAAATCAAAATAATTAAACAAAACTCCCCCAGGGCTGTTGTATGTTGGAGGCACTCGTTGTTTCGAGCAAGCCATGGATTGATGCTTGTTGGTGGTTGGGGGAGTATAAACCTTTACCATTCTGTTTGGGAACTGCCTATAATGCATGTAGTATGGAAGATACAGCCATCTCATAGTTGTTGCGTTGACAGCAAACGTATGCCGCTCAGAATGTTATTCAATCTCTAATTTGAAATCGAGCTCTGGCACCTCTACAAATCCCTGCTTCCCTCTGTGAAGGGCCTATCTATTTATTTTTATGTTGAGTCATCCTCCTTTCTTATTAAAAAGCACCCGCTGGAGAGCACACTGTCATTTGCATTCATTATTATTGGTTTATATTGGGTATGACTTGACTGGATCTCTTTTACCATGACTTACAATGTTTAGTCAGTCCTTGATCTTTAAAGGTGCTCTGCATTTATGTTTTGCGGTCTTAGAAAGGGCTAGCGAGATACCATTTTGTTATATCATGTTATGATTATTTTGAGAAAGTGTTGCCATCCGAGTTTTATTATTATGGCTCGCTAGCTGATTATGTTATTGATATGAGTAATTGTGAGACCTATGTGTTATTGTGAGTATGGTTAGTTCATAATATTTGCTGAAACTTGAATGTTGGCTTTTCATGTTTACAACAACAAGAGCAAATAGAGTTTGTAAAAGTTTTTCTTTATCACTTTCAGTTTATCAACTGAATTGCTTGAGGACAAGCAAAGGTTTAAGCTTGGGGGAGTTGATACGTCTCCAACGTATCTACTATTCCAAACACTTTTGCCCTTGTTTTGGACTCTAACTTACATGATTTGAATGAAACTAACCCGGACTGACGCTGTTTTCAGCAGAACTACCATGATGTTGTTTTATGTGTAGAAAAGAAAAGTTCTCGGAATGTCCTGGAAATCCACGGAGGCACTTTTTGGAATTTATAAGAATTATTGGGCGAAAGGAATACACCAGGGGGCCCAGGGCATGTCCACGAGACAGGGGGCGCCCCCTAGGGCGTGCCCCTATCTCGTGGGCCCCTGGACCTCCTCCGACCTCAACTCCAACTCCATATATTCCGTCTCGGGGAGAAAAAAATCAGAGAGAAAGTTTCATTGCGTTTCACGACACGGAGCCGCCGCCAAGCCCTAATCTCTCTCGGGAGGGCTGATCTGGAGTCCGTTCGGGGCTCCGGGGAGGGGGATTCATCGCCGTCGTCATCATCAACCATCCTCCATCACTGATCTCATGATGCTCACCGCCGTGCGTGAGTAATTCCATCGTAGGCTTGCTGGACGGTGACGGGTTGGATGAGATTTACCATGTAATCAAGTTAGTTTTGTTAGGGTTTGATCGCTAGTATCCACTATGTTCTGAGATTGATGTTGCTATGACTTTGCTATGCTTAATGCTTGTCGTTAGGGCCCGAGTGCCATGATTTCAGATCTGAACCTATTATGTTTTCATGAATATATGTGTGTTCTTGATCCTATCTTGCAAGTCTATAGTCACCTATTATGTGTTATGATCCGACAACCCCGAAGTGACAATAATCAGGATACTTCTCGGTGATGACCGTAGTTTGAGGAGTTCATGTATTCACTATGTGCTAATGCTTTGTTCCGGTTCTCTATTAAAAGGAGGCCTTAATATCCCTTAGTTTCTGTAAGGACCCCGCTTCAACGGGAGGGTAGGACAAAAGATGTCATACAAGTTCTTTTCCATAAGCCCGTGTGACTATTTACGGAATACATGCCTACATTACATCGATGAATTGGAGCTAGTTCTATATCACCCTATGTTATAGCTATTGCATGAGGAATCGCATCCGGCATAATTATTCACTGATCCATTGCCTACGAGCTTTTCATATATTGTTCTTCGCTTATTTACTTTTCCGTTGCTACTGTTACAACTACTACAAAAACCCAAAACATTTATCTTTACTTTTGCTACCGTTACTATTATTATCATACCACTTTTGCTACTAAACACTTTGCTGCAGATACTAAGTTATCCAGGTGTGGTTGAATTGACAACTCAACTGCTAATACTCAAGAATATTCTTTGGCTCCCTTTGTGTCGAATCAATAAATTTGGGTTGAATACTCTACCCTCGAAAGCTGTTGCGATCCCCTATACTTGTGGGTTATCAGACTCCTGTGCTTCACTGCAAAGAAAACACCAGACTCCTAGTCATCCACATGCGTCCTCCACATGCTCAGCAGGTTGGGCAGGCCTAGCCAGGAAATCGCAAGCTCCTCCATGTCCCGGAAAATCGTGAGCTCCTCCTGGTCCCTTGCAACGCCTCACCGGTGTATCATCTACATACCATGGGTCATCGGGTCATGGCCGGCTCCCAATCTATAGTAAAGCGGCTCCACTCTTCACATCATGTTAGGCAATGTCATTGTACAAAATTTAGATGCTTCTCAAAAGTGATCAAACACGACATGTTGCAACAATTTCGCAGCAGATTGAAATTAAATGATCATGTACATATTACATGTTACACATTAGCTCAACGGACAATTACTCTAGGGGCACTGTACATTTTCTGACAAAATTGAACCGGGAATAATTTTGTTGCAGGTTGTCAAGGTCCATAAAGCGTAAAACAATGACCCCAGTACACCATCAATTACACCAAATGCCCTAATAACTCGATGGTTAGAGCTAGCTAAGCCAATCTCAGCTTGAACTGGTTGCCTAGCTGCTAGCCGGTATGTTAATATAAATCATGGACAATCATCTGACGGTTTTTTACGAAAACAAAACATATAATTAAGATCTTTGTTAACAAAATATAAAATTATGATCTTGGTGAATATTATATGGTTCAACACCATTTATGTCTTATGATCCTTATGCACATCAGTTAGACCTTTTAGTAATAAGACAAAAAATTACTATAATGACACATATTTATTGGCAAGTAAATGCCATAGAAAATAACTTGCCATCCATTTCTAGATGTTAAACCCAGGAAACACAAGAGGTAATTCATTGACCGTCGGACAATGTTTGACCCATAATCACTAAATAACAATTAAAAATGAATTATTTCTATGCAAGTCTGCATATATATTTTACTGGCTTTTGCAGAGTTAATAGCTCCAATATATAATATATAGGGAAGCTTACAAAAACAATAATCATACCATAGTAACTTTACAAAATTGGTACAAAAGATTGTATGGTGAGAACAACTTATAGGATTTATTTTACATGGTTGATGACTTGAAGCACGCAACAAGAACTCCATACATTTTGTCCAAGTAGCAATTCAACAAACGTTTGGTGCGCGCTCCTTTTATCATGAAACCATAACTGGACATGTAGTAAAAGTCCCCTAGTAATCAAATTTCTAAACTGCACACCATGTAACTTTGATGAGTATGTAACAATAAAAAATTCCTATTTTGTGGAAGGGACATGGTTTATTTTACTACTTAAGTCAGCCAGCTATATTAGCATAACAAGGCAAAAAACCAAAATCATAACAGAGAGATAGAAGGGATTGTGAAATTCCAAAACACAATTAGTCTCTCGTGAACATAAATTTAGCAAGCAAATAAGTAATGAACTTCTGAAAGAAATAAGGAACGAGAAAGAGAACCATGTACTTTGGCGACATGCTGTACCCAGTATCAACCATCTTCCTGGTGTGTAGCTTGATGTAGGGGCGGTGGAGAAATAGCAATTCATCAAACACCATGAGGGCATCACTTCAGTTAGAGAAGCGAGATGAGCCGTGCAACACTTCAGCTAGACAGGTGAGTTGAAACGTTACAAGTACATAATTAACATACTATTTTGCATAATACATGCCAGCGATAGATCTAGCACCAGCATAGGTGGATCTATAATCATTCTTGTAAAATATGTCTTCACTTGTATCAAATATATAAACTCACTATGCAATGTTGACAGTAAAACCAATATTAACCAATGTTGGTAAATTCAACGCACATTTAGGACCACCCTCATCCACAACTTATTGTTAAAGAGTACATATCTACTCCCTCCGTCCCATAATGTAAGAACATTTTTCAAGCAAAAATGTTCTTATATTATGGGACGGAAGAAGTAGATTTTATGAAAGCTAAATACTCATGTCATTTACAGCCAACAATATCTAATTGGCCCTATTGGTTTACATCCAAATTATGAGGCGTGCTTTCCTTAGCTTCATATCTGAAACCACCATCACGGTCTGCCATCCAATAGAGAAGCTCCTTCTTCATAATAGCACATGTCCTGTTGAGAGAAAATGGAAGTTAGCACCAAGTAAATAAATCTTGAAGAAATAATAAAGTTTCCAGAGTAGCTTAATTACAGAATCAATCTGCACAAATATTTGGAGACTTTACATAGCAGTTTTAATTTTGGTTTTCTTGATACAACTGAGGAATTCTAGTACGCCCGCAGGTATGTTGTCTTCACATTGGTTGTCGTTGAATGTTAGCAGTTGTGAATTTGTTTTCGCAGTTCGCATCCACCCTGTAAAACTATATTTTTGCAAACGAATAAAATTTGCGTCACATGTATAAAATATAATATGTGGATATTGTACAGCAAGAAGCACTATGGCTGGTAATGGTTACTACTTTCTTGCATCAATTCAAATTGTTACTTGCTGCATATAGTTTGATAAAGGAAACAAGATGGCAAACGTACAGATCGAAGAGGTGCTTGGTTGAGCCTATGGCAATAGACCAATTGCATCAAATACTTTGTCAAATCAATTTAAATTTCTAGTTTAACCATCAGTAAACCCTGGCTGTAAATCACTGTAAATCAAACATAGATTAATCATAATCTACACAAATAATAAGAGATACATGCAGTGAAGTAGGTCTAGGCGATGGCTGATGGTCTTCCGACAAAGTTGGCGGAGACGACATTTTGTGTAAAAACAACAAAAAATTGAAGTTAAAACTCCAACAATTACCTTGTTCAACCAATATTCCAGATTTTCCAAAGATGCAATCAGCATGGAGTTCAATAAAATAGGGAGCAGTTATAACAATACAGTAAATAGTGGAGTGACAGATAATCTTGAAAAGCTAATTATAGGATGCATAAGCTACTGGATGGGCCCATAGTGGAGTGATCTGGATGTTTCGTCCAAGATTATTTTGTCAGCAAGAGCAGATCATGGCTTTAATTACTTGCTAGCAGCTAGCTGGACAAACTAAAGATTCAAGCATATAGATTGAAGAGGTGCTAGTTTACCCAGTCGGCAAGAGCATATCAAGGCTTCAAGTAATTGCTAGCATTAAGTTAAGCTGGTGCTTGCTGCAGCTAGCTGCACCAACTACTGATTCAGTTATAAGCTTAAAAAAACTACTGATTCAGCTATGACAACACACAAAGATTCAAACAAATACAGATAGTAAAAATGCTTGCTTCAGCATATGCCAACAAACAAATTTTCCAATCAAAGCCTTACTTACTTGCCTGCATCAATTTGAACTGCTACTTGTTGCAGCTACTTTCACAAACAAAATAAGATAGCAAAATAATAAAATGTTTCCAGCCTATAATTATAACTGAACTCTTGATGTAAATCAAAGATAGCTACTATAGGACCTGATCCACGCTTTCAACATCAGAGTGTTATGTACCACAATCACAACCAGTAGTAAAAAAAGACCAAAGACATATCTGAAGCAATGAACATTAGGTTGCAGAAAACCAAAGACCATAATTTCAATCCTGCTTGTCTACATACCTCAAGTGGAGAACCAGCCGACGAAGTTGCGGCGAACTGTGCAACACCATCAGACGGCGGATTGTCTTCCAGCACTGGGCGGTGTTCCGACGAAGTGGGCATGCACATTTAAATATATATTTACAAGGGATAGAGGCGGATGGAATATATTTCTTTCATAATATTATCAGTCCTAACTTTTTGTTTATTTACTAACTGAAGTGTAGCATCTATGAATCTTTCAGACTTGAATCAAACAGGGAGCAAACAGGAACTTGTTCATAAACTTATTGTACAAGTTCGTCTTACACAGTTTGGTTCCTTACCCCCTTACATCATTTAATTACACCAACCCTATGATATATACCTAGATTAAAAAAAAGTAATGAGTAACAGCTCAAGTAAAAAATCAAGAAGACTGAACCTGATATTCAATGAAGGCAGTGGACATGATGAACTTGTGCTACTCACGCTGCATCACAACCTCCAGCATAAATAGTGGCATATCATTCACACCTTGACTAATTACCTGAATACAAATGGATCAAAACTGACCCTAAATCTGTCTCTATAGCTAATAGAGAGTAAATCTGTCTCTGTAGCCAATAGAGAGAAGCAGGGTTACTCACCTCACCCGGATCTGCTGAAAACCAGTACTTGGGGGACAAAGAAGTTGGTAGCTGTGACGACGATGGAGGTGCCGGGGAGGCAGTACTTGAGGTCCTCCACGCATGGCCCAACTCGTCCACCAACGCCGCCCGCGCATGCTCACTCCTCGTGGGCCTGTGGGGAGTAAGGGTGAGGGGAGGTGGGGACGGGTCATGGACGGGAGAGGGAGAAGGGGAGGATAGAAGATGGAGAAGAGGAGAGGACGGAGCGCCGACGGTCATGTCGTCCAGCATGGTTGGGCCTAGGAGGAGTAGTGGTTGGGGAGAAGATGGAGAAGAGGGGCGGACGGAGCACCAGCGGGCACGCCGGAGAGGCGGCGGCTCCAACCCTAGCTCGTTTGGGGGAAAGGAGGAGATGGAGGCGAGGAGTAAAAGAGGAATCATTTTTTCACTCAAAAAGGAGCGCATGTTGAATAACAAAAATCACAAGGGCTTTTTCATAAAAACGCCACGAGGTGAACCCCACAGACTCAATATGTGCTTTATTATTAAGGGAGAGATAGTGGACTCATGTGGCAAAATTAGTTAAAAGGTTTTTGGATGCACAAGTAGTGATCATACTTAGTGCAAAATGAAGACTAGCAAAAGATTGAGAAGCGACCAACCAAGAAACGAATAATCTCATAAGCGAGCATTTAGCATAATTAACACCGAATAATGCACCACAAGTAGGATGTAATTTCATTGCACAACTATTGAATTTTGTGCTTGCATAGGGAATCACAAACCTTAACACCAATATTCTTACTAAAGCATAATTACTCATCAACATAACTCACATATCACATCATCATATCTCAAAACTATTACAAGGAATCAAGTTTATTTTGTCCAATTATCTTCATGAAAGTTTTTTATTATATCCTTCTTGGATAGCTATCACTTTGGAACTAATTTTCATGTGTTGCTTTTGAAAAGCGCAAATAAATATAAGTGAAGATCATGAGCATAATATTTCTTTCTCTCAAATTAATTTAAGTGAAGCAAGAGAAAATTTCTTAAAAAAATTACTAACTCTCAAACAAATCTAAATGAAGCAAGAGAGCATTCCTTCCAAAATACTAAAGCACGCCATGCTCAAAAAGATATAAGTGAAGCACTAGAGCAATCCATAGCTCATAAAAAATTTAAGTGAAGCATAGAGAGCAATTCTAACAAGTCATGGCATAATTTTGGCTCTCTCAAACAAGTGTGTCCAGCAAGGATTCCAGACTAAAAATAAAAAGCAAAACAAGAAAGCACTCATATCATACAAGACGCTCCAAGCAAAACTCATAGTATGTGACGAATAAAAATATAGCTTTGAGTAAAATAGCGATGGTCGTTTGAAGAAAGAGGGGATGCCACTCGGGGCATCCCCAAGCTTAGTTGCTTGCTTCTCTTTGGATAATAGCTTGGGATGCCATGGGCATCCCCAAGCTTAGGCTCTTCTTACTCCTTATTCCTTCATTCATCGTAACATCACCCAAACTTGAAAACTTTAATCACACAAAACTCAACAAAACCTTCTTGAGATCCGTTAGTATAAGAAAAAAATCACTACTATAAGTACTGTTGCAACCCATTCATATTTTATTATTGCATTATACTACTGTATTTCAACTTTCTATGGCAAAAACTCTTCAAAGAAAACCATAGAATCATCAAAACAAGCACACAACGCAAAGAAAACAAAATCTGTCAAAAACATAACAGTCTATAGCAATCTGAATTGTTTGAATACTTCTGTAACTCCACAAATTCTGAAAAATTGGGACAGACTGGCCAATTTGTATATAAATCTACTGTAAAAAATTTAGAATTTTGCGTCGCTTCTGTGAATTTAAAAAGTTGTAACTCTGGACGCAAAAGTTTCTGTTTTTCAGCAAGATCAAACAACTATCACCCAGAAGATCCTAAAGGCTTTACTTGGCACAAACACTAATTAAAACACAACCATAACAGTAGCATAATTGTGCAAACACTCAAGAACAGAGAGCAAAAGGCAAAAATAAATTGTATTCATTGAGTTGCGTCCCAACAAGCGCTATCATTTTATGCCCCTAGCTAGGCATAATATTTCAATGATGCTCACATGAAAGATATTAATTGAAACACGAAGAGAGCATCATGTAACATGTGAAAACACATTTATGTCTAACATACTTCCTATGCATAGGCCTTTTATAAGCAAACAAATTATCAAGGCAAGAAATTTCTAGCATATGCAAGGTAGAAGAATAAAACATTGGCGATCTCAACATAATGAGAGGTAATTTAGTAACATAAAAATTTACACTACAATATTTTCCTCTCTCATAATCATTACATGTGGGATCGTAATCAAATTCAACAATATAGCAATCATACAAAATTTTATTTTCATGATCCACATGCATAAAAGTCTTATAATCTTCAAAGATAGTGGTATTAACATCAACTAAAGTCATGACCTACCCAACCCCACTTTTATAAAAAAAATCACAAGATTGAACACTCTCCAAATATGTGGGATTATTTTTACCTAGAGTTGACACTCTTTCGAACCCTCTTTCAATATTATTGCAAACATATTCATCATGAGGCTTAAATAAACTATCAAGATCATAAGAATCATTATCACCCCAATCATGATCATTGCAATAAGTAGTGGACATAGCAATATTAGCATCCCCAAGCTTGGGGTTTTGCATATTATTAGCACAACTGACATTAATAGAATTTATAATAACATCATTGCAATCATGCTCTTCACCCAAGGAGCTATCATGAATTACATTATAAATTCCTTCGTTTAACACTTCATCACAATTTTCAGATTCATAAATCTCAAGCAAAACTTCATAAAGATAATCTAGCGCACTCAACTTACTAGCAATTGGTTCATTATAATTTGGTCTTTTAAAAAGATTAGCAAGTGGATGAGGATCCATATCAATAGATTTTTAGTTAGTGAAGATGCAAGCAAACAAGAGATACATGGCAAAACGACCAACAAGAGATCTGACACAAAAAATGCAAATGGAAAGAAGGTGAATAAAACAGCAAATTTTGTGAAGTGGGTGTAACGCCCCGGACACACCCGCTGATGGTCGTTACTCCTGGCGGGATCTAGACTGGCCCCATAGATCAACACTAGTCTTTTCTGCCCACTTTTTCCTCACTCGTGCACACCCGGGAGCAACTTCTCGGTCGGTCACCCATCCTGAAACTACTCCAAGCTGAGCACGCTTAACTTTGGAGTTCTTTCCGAATGGGCTCCCGGAAAAGAAGGAATTCCTTATTGATATGTGTGACGCCCCGAGACCGACGCTTCAGAAGACTTCCATATTCTCGCGATCACCGTGTGTTTCTTTTGTGCTTGCTCTATTTATTTTTGCATTGCATCATGTCATCATGCCGGCATGTCTTTTAATTTTTTTAAACCTCAACTAAAAAATTGCATAGATCTTTTGATCTATTTAAATCGAGGGAATTCACATGGTGATTTCTCTTTATAACATATCCTCCTAATATTTAGGGAGCTATATTAAAAATATTCCATTATCTTTGGAATCACCCTAACACACCTGCAGTTTAAGTTCCATGCATTTTCTATCTCAATCCCTTGCCTCAAACTTTGCCAACAATTCTTATCTCTCTTATTGAGGCTCCTCCTTAAGTCTCAATATTTTGGGGCACTGCTAAAACCTCGTCCTAGTTCAAACCATTTGAATTAAATTTAGATGAGTTTGAATTAAACTCTTACATATCGCGTGAAACTTCTTTTCTTGGGCTAAGTATAATTCTTAGACTCTGTAGGAGAAGTTTCAGCATTTTCCAAAACCCCTAGCTATTTCTTTCCTTCCCTTTTCCTTCTGTCTATTTTTCTGTAGGTGGGAAATAGCGAGAAGGTTGGCCTTTTTGCTCCGAAGCTGCAACCAGCCCGTCTAACCTCCTAGGCCCAACCTCCAAGGCCCATCCGCAGCCCAGCCGGTGCCCTGTTAACCCTAGCCCCGACCCCCTCCTCTCGATCTCTCCCTCTCGTCCTCCCACACCGCCGCCACTCACACACCCGCATCGCGCCCGATCCCCTCGCTCCCGCATCTGTGCACCTCAAGTGCGAGACCCGCGCTCCGCCCTCGCCGGAGAAGAGAACCAGGCCGGAGCCCCATCTGCCTCCTCGCCGCTGTCGCGCCGCCTTCCATCAGCAGCCGCGCCCTCGTCCCGTCCCCTCTGCCTCCTCCTCGTCGCCTTCATCCGCCGCCAGCTTGAGCTCCACTTAATTTGTAGTATTATTTGTTGCATTTTTCCATGCCATGCCTCATTTAAACTGGACATGCATCATACTTGATTGTGCATCATGCCATGTTTATGATTGTGTGTTTACCATGTTGTTTGCTTCTTTCCGGTTTGCTTCTCTCGTTAGCTTCGGTTTCATTCCGGAGTTGTGAGGGTTCGTTCGACTACATCTGTTTGTCTTCTTCATGGACTTGATCTTCTTCCTAGAGGAATTTCAGGCAAGATGACCATACCCTCGAAATCACTTCTATCTTTGCTTGCTAGTTGTTCGCTCTATTGCTATGCCGCGCTACCTACCACTTGCTATATCAGGCCTCCCATATTGCCATGTCAAGCCTCTAACCATCCTTTCCTAGCAAACCGTTGTTTGGCTAAGTTACCGCTTTTGCTCAACCCTTCTTATAGCGTTGCTAGTTGCAGGTGAAGATGAAGTTGGTTTCATGTTGAATCATGGATATTTTGGGATATCACAATATCTCTTATTTAATTAATGCATCTATATACTTGGTGAAGAGTGGAAGGCTCATCCTTATGCCTCGTGTTTTGTTCCACTCTTGACGCCCTAGTTTCTGTCATACCGGTGTTATGTTCCTTGATTTTGCGTTCCTTACGCGGTTGGGTGTTATGGGAATCCCTTGACAGTTCACCTTGAATAAAACTCCTCCAGCAAGGCCCAACCTTGGTTTTACCATTTGCCTACCTAAGCCTTTTTCCCTTGGGTTCCGCGGACTCAAGGACCCTTTTCATCGAATCCGCTCCAACTAAAGTGGGAGAGACAGACACCCGCCAGCCACCTTATGCAACTAGTGCATGTCAGTCGGTGGAACCGGTCTCACGTAAGCGTACGTGTAAGGTTGGTCCGGGCCGCTTCATCCTACAATACCGCTGAAGCAAGATAAGACTAGTAGCGGCAAGCAAGTTGACAAGATCTACGCCCACAACCAAATTGTGTTCTACTCGTGCAATAGAGAACTACGCATAGACCTAGCTCATGATGCCACTGTTGGGGAACGTTGCAGAAAATTAAAAATTTTCCTACGGTTTCACCAAGATCCATCTATGAGTTCATCCAAGCAACGAGTCAAGGGAGTGAGTTTGCATCTTCATACCACTTGTAGATCGAGTGCGGAAGCGTTCAAGGGGTTGGTGATGATGGAGTCGTACTCGCCGTGATTCGGATCACCGATGACCAAGTGCTGAACGGACAGCACCTCCGCGTTCAACACACGTACGGTATGGACGACGACTCCTCCGTCTTGATCCAGCAAGGAGGAAGGAGAGGTTGAGGAAGACAGCTCCAACGGCAGCACGACGGCGTGGTGTTGTTGGTGCAGCAGTAATCCGACAGGGCTTCGCCAAGCACGTACGGAGGAGGAGAGGTGTTGGGGAGGGGAGGGGCTGCGCCTTGGCTTGTGTATGCAGCCCTCCCCTCACCCCTCTATTTATAGGGGAAGGGTCAGGGGCGGCCCCTCTAGATGGGAATCTAGAGGGGGCGGCGGCTGGAGGGGGACTTGCCCCCCAAGCAAGGCGGGCGCCCCCTCTAGGGTTCCCCCAACCCTAGGCGCAAGGGCCCAAGGGGGGGGTGCGCCCAGCCCACCAGGGGCTGGCTCCTGCCCCACGCAGCCCATGTGGCCCCCGGAGGGGTGGCCCCTCCCGGTGGACCCCCGGAACCCTTCCGGTGGCCCCAAGACAATATCGACATGCCCCGAAACTTTCCGGTGTCCGCTTGACAACTTCCCATATATAAATATTTACCTCCGGACTATTCAAACTCCTCGCGACGTTCGATCTCATCCGGACTCAACAACATTCGGTAATCACATACAAGTCTTCCTAATAACCCTAGCGCCACCGAACCTTAAGTGTGTAGACCCTACGGGTTCGGGAGACATGCAGACATGACCGAGACGGCTCTCAGGTCAATAACCATCAGCGGGATCTGGATACCCATGTTGGCTCCCACATGCTCCTCGATGATGTCATTGTTGGAGATATGCCCTAGAGGCAATCATGTATGATGATATTTCCTATGTGTTTATGAATAAAGATAGTCCTTGGACATTATCAATGATGTGTATCAGCAAGTACGTGACTTGTTTGTGGGACTATACATTGTATGATGACTGTCCTAAAAGGTCCCTAGTCGAAAGGGCTCTGTGGACGCGCAGCCGACTAGACTAGCATATGACACGGTCGTTGGCTCGGTCTCACTAGCCATGGAGCATTGGATGCTAACCGGATAATATGGACTTGGAAAGGTCTGGTCGGATTCGACATAGTCGGATCCGAGTCGAGATAAGGTCCGAGTCGGACAGACCCAACTATGAGACGCAGCGATATGTCATCTGTGAGTCTCTAGTACAACATACGTTCTATGTCCTAAGACCTGAGCTGACGCATGTACTCGAGATGGTGATAGACTTGCTTTGGGCTGACCAAATGCTACTCCGTGACTGGGTAGTTACAAAGGTAGGTTTCGGGTTTGTCCAATCCCATGCTGCGAGACATGGTCGAGCAAGATGGGATTTGCCCCTCCGATCAGGAGAGATATACTCTGGGCCCCTCGTGTGATCTGACCAGGAACAGCATGGCCATGCGACAAGGATTATGAGATAATCCGGATTGTGGTCGGTATCACTGGAACGAGAAAGAGGTCGGGCTAGCACAAGGATGACAGTCTCGCCTTGAGCCCGACAACATATATCGTGTGGCAGAAGGAATGGAAGTATGATGTACAGGTTCGCCTAACCAGCTTCATCGTCTGCTTGGTGGTCGGCACGCCTTGCTAGAGGCCGCTACCAACCGTACAGGTCGGAGGTGATCCGAACTGTGACCAAGCCGACTTGAACCTAAGGGGTCGCGCGCTTAAGAGAAGGAACCTACGAGGTCGGTTCGTAGGACACTGGTCGGATGTGATCCGAACTAGACTAGGAACGTGACGGAGTAGACTTTGGGCTTTAGGGTCCGTGCGAGGCCCAAGTGTTGAGCCCGCGACGAACGCCTATATAAAGTGGAGGTGCGGCACACTCGCGATGGCTTTTTAGAGAGAGAGAACGCTTTGGCCTCAGGAGGATCGCTTCGGCCTCAGGAGGCAGATCGCTTCAGCCTCAGGAGCCACCTCCACTCGCCCCGACTGTGTGATCGGACTTAGCAGTCCGCCGCACGGTGTTCCTCCCGCACGCGCGGATACCGTTAGAGGCGGTGCACTTGCGCCGCTCCGGCGAACTCGTACGTGGGATCGGACGACCGGCTGCTCGAGGGAGATCGAACGAGGAGGAGACGATCCACGCGGACGCGCTGCCCCAACTCTTCTTCCGCTGCATGGCACTGCGCGTCTAGTGGTAACGAACTGTGATCCATCTCCCATAGCATGTTCCTGGATGTTCTGCGCGTAGGAGTTTTTAATTTGCAGTCGACGCACCCTACCGTAGACTCTAACAGTGGTATCAGAGCCTCTGCTATAGGATTTGGATTCAGATCGTATGCATATTAGATATGTGGAGGCGGCAGATGAGATCTGTTGTCCTTGAAGAGATCGGCTATGTGCACGGTTGATGTGATCAGCTGCACATGGGGATCGTTGAGGCTATGTTTTCTGTAAATGGGGATCGATGAGGTCGTGACACGATCTACCCCTACCGGTCGGTCATCCGCCATCGGGGTTAACAGTGAAACGTAAATCCGAATCGGATTCGCGATGATCGATAAGATCGGTCAGATCAGAGAATTCGGCGTGATCGGAGTTCAGATATGATCTGTGATTTCTGAAAGCGTAGTAGTTGTGCCGTGTGCATAGCGCCATGTATTTCGTACCCGCCACACAAACCGGTAGAATGCGATTCTATGCATAACTTTGTTTTGCAGGTTTGATGTGGATAGTATGGCTCATGTGTATGTGATGCATGTGTGTAATTTATACGTGGCCTGCGTGTCATGTTTGTCAGCCGGCAGGAGCCAAAGTGTTGTCATTATATTGTATAACGACCTGCTGGTCGACTTATGACTCTATGTAAAATTCATTACTAGTTGTAGTAGTTGGATAGTAGTGATCAGGTTGGCGGCTTGGCGTCCCGGCGTGACAAACAAGATGGAGTTCGTAGATGGTCATCGGAGTTGGAGCCGACCTGGAAGAACGTCCATGAAGGAGCCATACTATTTCACAATATGCGTTATATTTGTGATTGTTATGCTTCTTTGTTTCTATGCATGTTAAAATGATAGAATGATCCTCATGAATATCAAGCTTAATTGCCATCCCCGATGTTGCACCTTCGCACGCCAAGTACGCCTAGTAGTGGGCTCATAAAATTGGGGTGCTGCTGGATGTCCTTGAATCAAGGGTTCGTGTCGGACACGGACATGCACCGCATCAGTTAACTTGACAAGGCTATCAAAAGCGGTTTTGGGCCTTGTGGCAAAGAAGGTTGGAGGCCGGGTATGAGATACCTTCCCGACCGGCGAGTCGATAGAGATACGATTAGCAAGGAGTTGCTTACGGATAGGTATGTTGGCTAGCAGTGATGCTAAAGCTCACTAGTCGCATGCGCTAGTCGGATCCTGAATCACCGAGAGTTTGCGGAGGATGCTGACTTCAGGGGAGTATTTCTGTTTAGGCTAGAATTACTCTACATAAACACATTGCTTAGTGATTGCATGATTTCTTTGTAGATCAATGGCACCACCTGCTCAACCCAACTTTGCATTGAAATCAATTCGAAAAGGATAAACTGAATGGAACAAACTTTACCACCTGGTATAGAAATCTGAGAATTGTTCTCAAGCACGATAAAAGGAACATGTTCTAGAGGATCCACTTCCAGAGGAACCTGCCGATAATGCTAGTGCCACAGCTAAAATGCCTACGTAAACTCGTTGATGAATCAACGGAGATCAGCTGTCGATGTCTGGCTTGTATGGAGCCCGATTTGCAACAGCATTTCAAAATGTTGAGGCTTACGATATGATCGAGAGTCTCAAGAGCATGTTTCGAACACGTGCTAGGACCGAAGGTTCAACATCCGCGATCCTTGATGGATTGCAAGCTGAAGGAAGGTGATCCACTGAGCCCACATGTGATCAAGATGATCGGATATGTGCAAGCTTTGGATCGTTTGGCCTTCCCGCCTTGGATGAGCTGGCTACGATGCAGTTCGGGTTCTCTTCCACCCAGCTATGGGACGCTCATCTCGAACTATCATATGCATGGCATGGATAAGAAGCTCACTGAATTGCATGGGATGCTCAAGGTGGCAGAGCAGGATATTAAGAAAGGCACGCATCAAGTGTTGATGGTGCAGAAATCGGCTAAGTTCAAGAAGAGTTGGTCTAAGAAGAAGGCTAAGGCAAAGGGCACGGAGATGGTAACCTCTGCTGCTGCGCCGAAGTCTGGACCGGACTCAAAGACCATTTGTTTTCATTGCAAGGAGACCGGTCACTGGAAGAGGAACTGTAGCAAGTGGCTTGCAGAGCATGGCAAGAAGGCCGGAAATGCTTCTTCAGGAAAAGGTACACTTGTTGCATATGTTATAGACATTTACCTTGCTGACTTACCTAGTAGCTCTTGGGTATTTGATACCGGATCGGTTTTTCATATTTGCAACTCGATGCAGGGGCTAGTAAGAACTAGGCGTGTGGCACAAGGGGAGATTGACATCAGGGTCGGCAACAAAGCAAGAGTTGCTGCGTTGGAGGTCGGCACGATGCAGCTCCAGCTTCCTTCTGGATTCATTATGGAATTGAATAATTGTTATTACATTCCTGCACTTAGTCGGAACATTATTTCTGCTTCATGTTTGATGAGTCAAGGTTATGAATTCAATTTAAAGGACAATGGTTGTTCGATATTTTTGAATGGTATGTTCCACGGCTATGCACCCATTGTTGATGGGCTATTTATATTGAATCTAGAACAGGAACAGGTCTATAATGTAAATGTCAAGAGGCATAAGCCTAATGAGATAAATCCGACATACTTATGGCATTGCCGGCTTGGACACATTAGTCTGAAACGCATGAAGAAGCTCCATGATGATGGGCTCCTAACTTCGTCCGACTTCGGGTCGTTCGAGACATGTGAATCATGCTTGCTCGGCAAGATGACTAAGTCTCCTTTCGCAAAGAGTTGCGAGAGGACGTCCGAGCTATTGGAACTTATACATAGTGATGTGTGTGGTCCAATGAGCACAACCGCCAGAGGTGGCTATCAGTACTTCGTGACTTTTACCGACGACTTGAGTAGATATGGATATATCTATTTGATGAGGCACAAGTCGGAGACTTTTGAAAAGTTCAAAGAGTTTCAGAACGAGGTTGAGAATCAGCTCGGCAAGACTATAAAGCTTCGCGATCTGATCGTGGAGGTGAGTACATGAGCCAGAGTTCGATGATCATCTCAAAAGTCGAGGTATAGTACTCAGCTCACACCTCCTGCACGCCACAGAGAAATGGCGTGTCAGAACGGAGGAATAGGACCTTGTTGGACATGGTCCGGTCTATGATGAGCAAATCGGATTTACCCTTGTCATTTTGGGGATATGCTCTAGAAACTGCAGCTTTCACACTTAATAGGGTACCATCAAAATCCGTAGACAAGACACCGCATGAGATGTGGACTGGGAAGAGTCCCAGTTTGTCTTTTCTAAAGATTTGGGGTTGTGAAGCATTTGTCAAGCGACTTATGTCAGACAAGCTTACACCCAAGTCGGATAAATGCATATTCGTGGGATATCCGAGGGAAACCTTGGGATATAGCTTCTACAACCGGAAGAGAACAAAGTGTTTGTTGCTCGAACGGGTTTTCCTTGAGAAAGAGTTTCTCGGTCGGGAGGCCGTGGGAGGACGGTTCGACTCGAAGAAATTCGAGGACCACTCGGGACGGCTCACTGGTGATGAGATCATACCGAGTCTGTCGTGGAACCCGTAGTGGAAGCGGCACCGAACCACGGAGGTCGGAAATATTGCGCAGAGTGCGCGATGTATTGTTGCTAGAAAGCGACGAGCCGCCACGATGCGAAGCGATGGTGAGCCCAGATTCGAGGCATGGCTAGAGGCCATGAGATCCGAGTTAAAGTCCATGGATGAGAATCAAGTCCGGACTTGGTTGATCCGCCACCGGCGAATCGCCATTGGTTGCAAATGGGTCTTTAAGAAGAAAACCGATGTGGATGGAAATGTTCAGATCCACAAAGCTCGGCTTGTCGCTAAAGGTTATGGACAAGTTCAAGGAGTTGACTACGACGAGACTTACTCGCCGGTAGTGATGCTGAAATCGGTAAGGATCATACTAGCTATAGCTGCATATTTCGATTACGAGCAGATGGATGTCAAAACGGCTTTCCTTCACGGAAATTTAACCGAGGACGTGTATATGATACAGCCCGAGGGTTTTGTCGATCCGACTAGCACTAGTAAGGTATGCAAGCTCAAGAGATCCATTTATGGGTTGAAGCAAGCATCTCGGAGTTGGAACATTCGTTTTGATGAAGTCGTCACTGGTCTCGGTTTCATCAAAAGCGAAGAGGACTCTTGTTTATACAAGAAGTTAAGTGGGAGCTCGATAGTGTTCTTGATCTTGTATGTGGACGACATACTACTGATCGGGAACGATGTTTCGATGTTAAACTCGGTCAAGGGATCATTGAATGGCAAGTTTTCGATGAAGGACCTTGGTGAGGCAGTCTATATTTTAGGCATTAAGATCTATAGAGATAGATCGAGGAGGCTGCTCGGCTTAAGCCGAGCACGTACATAGATAAAGTGTTGAAGTGGTTCAACATGAGTGAGGCGAAGAAAGGGTTCTTGCCGCCTCACATGGTATAAGGCTAAGCGAGACTCGAGTCCCTCGACATCCGATGAGTGAAGCAGATGAGTAGGATTCCGTATGCCTCAAAGAATCGGATCCATCATGTATGCCATGATATGTACAAGGCCTGATGTTGCTTTTGCAATAAGCCTAACAAGTAGATACCAGGCCAACCTGGTGAGAATCATTTGGGCAGCGGTAAAGACTATTTTGAAGTACCAAAAGGACTAAAGAGATGTTCCTAGTTTATGGAGGTGAGGAAGAGCTCGTCGTAAGGGGTTACGCCGATGCTAGTTTCCAAACCGACAGAGATGATTGTCGATCACAGTCTGGATTCGTGTACATCCCGAACGGAGGAGCAGATTACCTCGGATGAGTTCCAAGCAGGATACGGTGGCGATTCTACCACGAAGCGTTTAATACATTGCGCTTGTGAAGCTGCAAAGGAAGGTGTTTGGATCCGCATTTTCTGGATGATCTTGGTGTCTTCCCAGCCTCGGTGAAACCGTTGGACCTTTATTGTGATAATTCGGTGCCATCGCACAAGCCAAGGAGCCGAGGAATCACCACAAGGTCGGACACATAGACCGGAAATATCACCGATACGAAAGATCGTAAAGAATGGTGATGTAGAGTTATGCAAGATTCACACGGATGCAAATGTTGCAGATCCGCTCACTAAGCCGCTTCCACAACCCAAGCATGAGGGGCACGTTGGAGCTATGGGCATTCGATGTCTATTTGATTGACTCTAGTGCAAGTGGGAGATCATTGGAGATATGCCCTAGAGGCAATCATGTATGATGATATTTCCTATGTGTTTATGAATAAAGATAGTCCTTGGACATTATCAATGATGTGTATCGCAAGTACGTGACTTGTTTGTGGGACTATACATTGTATGATGACTGTCCTAAAAGGTCCCTAGTCGAAAGGGCTGTGTGGACGCCGCAGCCGACTAGACTAGCATATGACATGGTCGATGGCTCGGTCTCACTAGCCATGGAGCATTGGATGCTAACCGGATAATATGGACTTGAAAGGTCTGGTCGGATTCGACATAGTCGGATCCGAGTCGAGATAAGGTCCGAGTCGGACAGACCCAACTATGAGACGCAGCGATATGTCATCTGTGAGTCTCTAGTACAACATACGCTCTATGTCCTAAGACCTGAGCCGACGCATGTACTCGAGATGGTGATAGACTTCCTTTGGGCCGACCAAACGCTACTCCGTGGATCGGGTAGTTACAAAGGTAGGTTTCGGTTTGTCCAATCCCATGCTGCGAGACATGGTCGAGCAAGATGGGATTTGCCCTCCGATCGAGAGATATACTCTGGGCCCTCGTGTGATCTGACCAGGAACAGCATGGCCATGCGACAAGGATTATGAGATAATCCGGATTGTGGTTGGTATCACTGGAACGAGAAAGAGGGCTAGCACAAGGATGACAGTGTCGCCTTGAGCCCGACAACATATATCGTGTGGCAAAAGGAATGGAAGTATGATGCACAGGTTCGCCTAACCAGCTTCATCGTCTGCTTGGTGGTCGGCACGCTCTAGCGACCAGACCCGAATGGATCAAGTCTCTGTGCTCAGTGTCATCCCTGGATCAGTAATGCTGACACCACACAGTACTTCGAAGGATTTATAGCAGAGTAGCAATCACACACTTATTACATCGTTGTCCATAAGGGAACTTATTACAATAATATGGCTTAAGGCCATCTAATGATAACAGCGAAGGCTTGGAAGATAAGCGAGTCCATCAACTCCAACGGCATCACCGAGTATAGAACCACGACCTAACACCTTACTCGTCGTTCGAAAAGTCTGCAACGTGAAAGTTGCAGCCCAAAACGGTCACACATGGAATATGCCGCAATGTAACACATAAGAGCAATGAAGGAATAAGCCTATACTACATGCATATTTGGCTGGTGGTAAGGCTCTCTGTTACATTTGCATAAAGCTGATTTTTCCCTACATCAAAGGAATAACTTTATTTAACTATCATGGTGGTTGTTAAACATTGAGAATGGTTGACAGATCCTCAATCCCAATTAAAAGTACTCATCAAAACCCAATAACTTTTATTTAGAAGTAACATGTTGAGATTCACATGATATTCAAGAACTAGATACTCAAGACGCCCATAACCGGGGACACGGCTAATCATGATTAGTTTATGCACTCTGCAGAGGTTTATGACTTTTCCCCACAAGACTCGATCGCCTCCGCTTGGTTCCCGTGACTACATGGTGTTTGAGAAACGGATGACCGAGACATAGTCTTTCGTAAGCGCTTAGCACCTTACATGTGGGTAGACCGTACCAACCTACATCCCCTACATCAGCTAGCCTACCCGTAAGAGTTCGCACAACTTAGTCAACTACGCCAGAGCCCATAATTGGCTTGTGGCTGCACACGGAAGTTTCAGCTTGAAAAATCTTATGATCCCTTAGAGCCCAGGTGGCGGTCCAAGAAATACAGGCAAGTCTGATAGAAACCAGTGCCTCAATCCACCCGGATGTGTGTTTAGGTTGCCACCTTAGATAAACCATTAATTAACAATCTCACATCTGTCATGGATATTCACTCACCCAATCCACGCCTACTAGCATAGCATGGCACAATAAGCAAACGAGAAGTAACTCCCAAGGTTTCATAAGTAAAACAAGTAATAGGTACTACCTCAATCTACTTCCCAAACCCACAATTTAATTTGATCCTAAACATGCAAGTGTTTGAGGGTTTGATCTAATGCAATAAAACTGGGTAGTAGAAAAGGTATGATCAAGTGTTACTTGCCTTGTCGATGATCCGCGAGACCTAGAGATTCAAGTAACAAGCGGCGCACTCGGGTGATCTAATGCGGACAAACAACAAGCATACAATAAGTACTCATCTAATGCACGGGAAATCTCGAATAAAAGATCTAACCAGAGAGTTCAACTTAAGAACCCTGGTTGCAAAAAGAATCGAATCAAATAAAGCATCGAAAGTCGAAACTCGAGAGAGAACGACTCGGTTTAGCAATCTGAAACTAGGTCAAAATTTTACAGTAACAAAACTCTGTGTAAGTAGGTTAGTCGAACGGCGGTTTCAGAATGAAACTCCAGCGCTTGAATCACCTGATTCGATAAACGAGCAAGAAAATAAACAGATTTGAAAATCGGATCGAAATCGAATCGGAAAAATAACGGATTAAATCCGATTAAAAGAAAACGACGAACGGTTTAAATAACGGACGTTCATAACAGAACTAATCCAACGAACACATTCATTGAAACGAACGGTTCGGTGAACGTTCGTTAATTAAGAAAACCGAATAAAATAAAACCATCTAGGTTTTTTTAAAAAACTGAACATCACAAAAACCGGATCGGTTTTATAGGGAAAACCGGATCGGGCGGGCGGCGAGGTCGGCTACCTCGGGCTTCGCCATGGGCTCGGGGGCTCCGGCGGGGCGGGTCGGGCGGGTCGGAAGGGGCGGCGAGGCGGCGGGGTTCGGCGTCGCGGCGGGAACGGCGGCGGCGGCGGCGGCTTGGCGGCGCGGCGGGGCTCGGCTTGGAGGTGGCGGCGGGATGAGAGAGAGGGGGGGCGGCGGTATTTAAGAGGGGGGGGGCGGCTTGGGAAGGGGCTGGGGCGGCGGCGACCTCGTGTCCGACCCGGACACGGGCGGCGGGGGCGGCGGCTTGGGCGGGGCTCAGGGCGGCGCGCGTCTTGAGAGAGAGGAGGTGGGCAGGCGCTGCTGGGCTGGGCCTTGGCCCAGAAGAAGCGATTTTTTAAAATCAAAACCAAACGAGTTAAAAAATACCAAACGAACTCCGATTTTAATAAAATAATTTTCCCGACTCCTAAAATGAGTCAACAAAATGAACTTTAAAAGCGGAAAACATGCATATATTTTTAAAATGCCATTTTTTCCTAAGCAAAATAAATCTTCCAATAACCAAAATTGATTTATTTATAATATCTTCATTTTTCCTATATGTTGGGAAAGTCATATTATTCCTCTCTTTAACTTTTATATCGGAAAACTTTTTGAAGATAAATAAATAAATAATGATCCTATTTTCAAAATTTGAGAAATCCCAAATATGAAAATAATGAAACTTCCAACTCTCTCCGAGGGTCCTTGAGTTGCGTGAAATTTTCTAGGATCGGAAAAATGCGAGAAAATATGATATGCATGATGACCTAATGTATAACATTCCAAATTGAAAATTTGGGATGTTACAAACCTACCCTTTAAGATGAATCTCCCTCGAGATTCGGGTTGGCTAGAAAATAGGTGAGGGTGGTCCTTGAGCAAAACTTCCTCTCTTTCCTGGTGGCTTCATCCTCGGTGTGGTGGCTCCACCGCACTTTGCAAAACTTGATAACCTTGCTGCGGGTAACTCTGCGGCATAATCGAGAATCTTAACCGTTTTTCCTCATATGTCAAGTCATCCTTCAACTGAATTGCTTCCAGTGGTACTTGTATCTCTTAACGGTACCTCTGCTATCTCGGGTGACATTTCTTCAATCGAGAAACATGGAATACGCCATGAACTCCTCGACAGTCCTTCCGCAATTCCAACTTATACGCAACTTCTCCCATGCGTTGCAAAATCTTATATGGTCCAACGAAACGGGTGCTAACTTCCTTTAACTCCAAAACGCTTAACTCCTCAAGCGGGATACTCTAAGATATACTGCTCCAACCTCATACTCAATCGCTGGCGCTTTGAATCGGCATAGCTCTTACATGCGGACTGGGCTACCTTGAGCTGTCTCAATTAACTTAACTTTCTGTTAAGACTCCTTAATCAAATCTGGTCCAAACAACCGGCGATCTCCAGTTTAGTCCCATGACAACGGTGTCCCGCACCTTCTTCCATCTGAGCCTCGAAGGTGCCATCTTTAAGCTGGTTTGGTAACTGTTGTTGTAGGAAAATTCTGCATACGGCAAATTATCATCCCAACTAGATCCATAATCTAGTGCACAAGCTCTCAAAGATGTCCTCCAAAATCTGATTGACTCTCTCGGTCCATCCATCGGTCTGTGGGTGGAAAGCTGTCTCAATTCTAGTCTGTTCCCAATGTTTCGTGTAACCGGTTCCAAAATTTCGAGGTAAACTAGGTTCCTCTCGTCTCGATACGATGCTCCTTGGAACTCCGTGTAAGCACACAATTCTGGTCATGTATATCTTTGCCAACTTAGCACTCGCTATAGGTAGTCTTGATCGGAATGAAATGAGCTACCTTGGTCAAACGGTCGACTATGACCCAAATCGAGTCATATCCTGAACGAGTCTTTGGCAAACCTGTGATGAAATCCATGCCTAGTTTATCCCACTTCCATTCGGGTATCGGCAACGGTTGTAACAATCCTGCTGGCTTCTGATGCTCTGCCTTTACTTTCTGACATACGTCGCAAATTTCTACATACTCCGCAATATCCTTCTTCATTCCGGTCCACCAGAAAATATTCTTCAAATCCAAATACATCTTGGTATTTCCTGGGTGAATCGAATAGGGTGAATCATGGACTTCTTGCAAAATCAACTTCCTGATCTCTGGGTCATTGGGCACATAAACACGGTCTTCAAACCATAGGGTATCGTGCTCATCCTCACGAAATCCTTTAGCTTTTCCTTTGCCCATTTTCTCCTTTATGGAGGCAACTTCCTTATCTGCCTTTTGGGCTTCTCTCGATTTTGTCCATTAGTGTCGATCAATCTCCAATGCTGCTACATAGCCTCTCGGAACTATTTCCAAACATAGCTCTCGAAGGTCCTCGGCTAACTCATTGGGTATTCCTCCCATCATTAGGGTATTGACGTGGCTCTTACGGCTCAATGCGCCGCCTACTGACATTAGCCTTTCGGGTGATAATGCAATCTCATATCATAATCCTTGATAAGTTCTAACCATCTCCTTTGTCTCGAGATTCAATTCTTCGTGTGACGATGTACTTCAAACTCTTGTGATCCGTATATACTTCACAATGATTTCCAATGAGAAAATGTCTCCACGTCTTCAAGGCATGCACAACGGCTGCTAACTCCAAATCATGAGTGGCATAATTCAACTCATGGGGCTTAAGTTGTCGTGAAGCATACGATACAACTCTTCCTTCCTGCATAAGCACGGCTCCAAGTCCTCGACGTGAAGCGCCGCAATACACCTCATAATCCTTAGTCCGATCCGCAATATCAAACTGGTGAGGTAACCAATCTTTTCTTCAACTCCTGAAAACTAGCCTCACAGTCCTCACCCATATGAATTTGTTTTCCTTTTCAACAATTCAGTCATAGGCTTTGCAATCCTTGAGAAATTCTCAATGAATCTTCGTAGTATCCTGCGAGTCCAAGGAAACTCGAATCTCTCCAACTGTCGTTGGTGCTTCCCATATGGTTACGGTCTCAACTTTGTGGGGTCAACTGCTATCCCTTCTCCGGATATAACATGTCCGAGAAATCCAACTTCCTTTAGCCAAAACTCACATTTGCTGAACTTGGCATACAACCGGTGTTCCTCATTTTCTCCAAAACCAATCGCAAATGTTCCTTGTGTTCCTCTTCATTCTTCGAGAAAATCAAAATGTCATCAATGAACACCACGATTTAACTTATCCAAAAACTCCATAAACACTTTGTTCATCGGGTTCATGAAATAGGCTGGCGCGTTAGTCAGTCCAAATGACATAACGGTATACTCATACAGTCCATATCTCGTGGTAAATGCTGTCTTGGGTATGTCTTGCTCCCGAATCTTCAATCGATGGTACCACGATCGCAAGTCGATCTTGGAAAACACTTTGGCTCCTTGCAAGCGATCAAACAGATCATTTATCATAGGTAGTGGGTACTTGTTCTTGATTGTTACTTCATTCAATCCACGATAATCAACAACCATTCTCAAAGATCCATCCTTCTTCTCTACTAACAAAACGGGTGATCCCCAAGGTGAAGAACTTGGGCGAATAAAACCTTTATCCAATAGTTCCTTAATCTGCTTCTTGATTTCCGCCAAATCCTTTGCGGGCATCCTGTACGGTCGCTTCGATATCGGGCCTGTTCGCAAACAGCTCGATCAAAAACTCAATGTCTCTATCCGGTGGCATTCCTGGCAATTCTTCCGGAAATACATCAGGATAATCCTTCACCACCGGTACTTCTTCCTGTACCACTCCTGATAAGCAATTAACTTGTGCTCTCCTCGGCTCGTGCCGTGATACATACTTAATCCTTCTTCCTTCTGGTGTGGTGAGCAAAATTGACCTTGTGGTACAATCTATGTTTCCTCCATACTTTGATAACCAATCCATTCCTAATATCACATCCAATCCTTGGGATTCCAGAACTATTAGGTCTGAGGGGAAGACATAGTGTCCAATCCTTAGTGGCAGTCGATCACACCATTTACTAGCCATGTACTCTGCTCCGGGTGAGGTTACTAGCATGGGTGACCTAAGGGCTTGGGTCGGTAACTTGTACTTATCCACAAATCCCCTTGATATGTATGAATGCGATGCACCAGTATCGAAAAGAACAACTGCAGTAAATGACTTAACCAAAAACTTACCGACATCTTGATCGGGCTGATCTTCAATCTCCTCCACATCAATGTGGTTCACCTGTCCCCTGTTGAAAGGGTTGGGCTTCTTTCCAGAGCTTCCATTGCCATTTCCATTTTGGCCTTCTGGACAGTCATTTGCATAGTGCCCAGTCTTGCGGCACTTAAAGCAAGTAATGTGACTCAAGTCTACCTTGGATGGTGTTGACGGGTTGGTGCGATTCTGGCCGTTGCTTCCTCCATTCCCGTTCCCATTCTTGGCGCCATTATGGTTATGCGAATTTCCTCCTCCATGGGTATGCTGAAACTGAATTCCTGATTTAGGGGTATAACGAGGTTTCTGCTGAGCTCCAGAGTTATACTTCCCTTGTCCATACTTCCGCTATGTTCTCAATTCTGCTGCTTTCCTTCAATCATGAGGGCTCGGTCTACCAACTCCTGGTAGTTGTTGAAACTTGCTACCATCAACGGCATGTGAACTCATCATTCAGTCCTTCTAGAAACTTCTCCTGTTTAGCTGCATCCGCAGCAACGCTATCCGGGGCATAACGTGCTAACTTACTAAAATCATCCACATCTCGCCAACAGTCCTTCCTCCTTGGCGTAAGTTGCGAAACTCGCGCTTCTTCATGGCCATAGCTCCTGCTGAAACATGGGCAGTGCGAAAAGCTTGCTGAAACTGATCCCATGTGACAGTGTCTACCGGGTAAGTGGCTATGAAATTCTCCCACCATGCTGCTGCGGGTCCTTCAAGCTGATGTGCTGCAAACTTCACTCTTTCACCATCTGTGCATCCTGCAGTGGTCAACTCCTTCCTATCTTGCGGAGCCACCATCTGCTACAATCGGCTCGTGTTATCGAATACACCGCGGATTCAGTCTAAGGAAACGAGTCGATGATCCGCAGTGGTGGTGGTGGTGGGTTGTTGTTGTTGTTGTTGTTGTTGTTGTTGTTCCCGGTTCTCGCACCAATGTTTGAATCGGGGTATTCTCTGCTGGATCAATTGGGTGATTTCATGGAAAACGAATCCGGGTCGCGTCTGGAGGCACCTGATGGGTTTAGAAAAGAAGAGAAATGTAGAATAGAATGAGGTCTAAGGGGAATCACTACCCAAATGCACATGAGCAAATGCACACAAAATCACTTCATTCAATCAAACAAGGGCTTACATCGATCTAACTATCGCAAAAGTGCGGTACTATAATGTTTACATGGAGGAAATACTACTAATTATGTGGGGACTTCTACTAATTTGAACCGTGGAAGACTCCATGATGTCCGCCCCACTTCGCCTTCAAAGTCGGGTTCACTTGGATCCGAATCGGTGTCGCCGATGTTGATGTAGTCGCTGGGTAATTGACATACTGGTCTTCATTCTGGCGCCAACTTCTTCTTGAGTTCTTCGATCTCGCACTTAAGATCGTTATTGTGTCTTGCCGAGCTACGATCTCGCCCATGTAGTCCTTGCGTGTAGTCTTTAGTTCTCCTTCCAGTTCGATGATCCTTCCTTTGTATTCTGCAAATCCAACATATCATTGCACATTTGGTTCTCTGGCGTCGAATGTGCTGATTTAACTCTGGATGAAAGCTGCAATGGATCTATCCTTCTTGGTGCCGACGACGTCCCGCTTGTCATCTCGGCGTCCGCAAATCTGGTAGATAGTGTCCTTGAGGTCTTCTTGATAAACTTCTCCAATGCGTCCCATGGTGATGTGAGCTGCCATGCTCTTTCCTGACTCCAAGTTGGTGCAATCGAAAACACTATCTATAGGCTTGGTGATTGGGGCGAATGTCCTTCCCGAACGTGAGCTTGAATCTTCCAAATACCCTCTTCAGCAGAGTGGCGTTGAAAGTCCCGTGAAGCTTGGTAGTCCAATGTTCGGTACTTGGTGACTTCCTTCAAGTGAAATCCAAAAGGTGTGCCTTCATCCGGTTGGGTGTACTTGATCTTCGCGTCCGCCATCCTAAAGAGTAGAAAAGATGAGGAGTTAGAAAATGAGAAGAGAGTAGTGATCTATGGCTTTAACTTAGTGGTCGTGTCCTCAATCGCGTGTGCTCGATACCATTCTCTGTGGCGACCAGACCGAATGGATCAAGTCTCTGTGCTCGTTGTCATCCTGGATCGATAATGCCGACACCACACAAGACTTTGAAGGATTTATAGCAGAGTAGCAATCACACACTTATTACATCGTTGTCCACAAGGGAACTTATTACAATAATATGGCTTAAGGCCATCTAATGATAACAGCGAAGGCTTGGAAGATAAGCGAGTCCATCAACTCCAACGGCATCACCGAGTATAGAACCACGACCTAACACCTTACTGTCGTTCGAAAAGTCTCGCAACGTGAAAGTTGCAGCCCGAAAACGGGTCAACACATGGAATATGCCGCAATGTAACACATAAGAGCAATGAAGGAATAAGCCTATACTACATGCATATTTGGCTGGTGGTAAGGCTCTACTGATTACATTTGCATAAAGCTGATTTTTCCCTACATCAAAGGAATAACTTTATTTAACTATCATGGTGGTTGTTAAACATTGAGAATGGTTGACACATCCTCAATCCCAATTAAAAAGTACTCATCAAAACCCAATAACTTTTATTTAGAAGTAACATGTTGAGATTCACATGATATTCAAGAACTAGATACTCAAGACGTCCATAACCGGGACACGGCTAATCATGATTATTTTATACACTCTGCAGAGGTTTGCGACTTTTCCCCACAAGACTCGATCGCCTCCGCTTGGTTCCGCACTACATGGTGTTTGAGAAACGGATGACCGAGACATAGTCTTCGAAGCGCTAGCACCTTACATGTGGGTAGACCGTACCAACCTACATCCCCTACATCAGCTAGCCTACCCGTAAGAGTTCGCACAACTTAGTCAACTATGCCAGGCCCAAAATTGGCTTGTGGCTGCACACGGAAGTTTCAGCTTGAAAAATCTTATGATCCCTTAGAGCACAGGTGGCGGTCCAAGAAATACAGTAAGTCCTGATAGAAACCAGGTGCCTCAATCCACCCAGATGTGTGCTTAGGTTGCCACCTTAGATAAACCATTAATTAACAATCTCACATCTGTCATGGATATTCACTCACCCAATCCACATCTACTAGCATAGCATGGCACAATAAGCAAACGTAGAAGTAACTCCCAAGGTTTCATAAGTAAAACAAGTAATAGGTACTACCTCAATCTACTTCCCAAACCCACAATTTAATTTGATCCTAAACATGCAAGTGTTTGAGGGTTTGATCTAATGCAATAAAACTGGGTAGTAGAAAAGGTATGATCAAGTGTTACTTGCCTTGCTGATGATCTGCGAGACCTAGAGATTCGAAGTAACAAGCGGCGCACTCCGGGTGATCTAACGCAGACAAACAACAAGCATACAATAAGTACTCATCTAATGCACGGGGAAATCTCGAATAAAAGATCTAACCAGAGAGTTCAACTTAAGAACCCTGGTTGCAAAAGAATCGAATCAAATAAAGCATCAAAAGTCGAAACTCGAGAGAGAACGACTCGGTTTAGCAATCTGAAACTAGGTCAAAATTTTACAGTAACAAAACTCTGTGTAAGTAGGTTAGTCGGAACGGCGGTTTCGTAACGAAACTCCAGGCGCTTGAATCACCTGATTCCGATAAACGAGCGAGAAAATAAACAGATTTGAAAATCGGATCGGAAATCGAATCAGAAAAATAACGGATTAAATCCGATTAAAAGAAAACGACGAACGGTTTAAATAACGGACGCTCGTTAACAAAACTAATCCAACGAACACATTCATTGAAACGAACTGTTCGTGAACGCTCGTTAATTAAGAAAACCGAATAAAATAAAACCATCTAGGGTTTTTTTAAAAAAACCGAACATCACAAAAACCGGATCGGTTTTTATAGGGAAAACCGGATCGGGCGGGGCGGCGAGGTCGGCTACCTCCGGGCTTCGCCGGTGAGGCTCCGTGGGGGCGGCGGGTCGGAGGTGGAAGCGGCGAGGGGCGGCGGGTTCCGCGGCGGGCGGGGAACGGCGGCGGCGGGCGGCGTCCTTGGCGGCAGCGGGCTCGGCTTGGAGGCGGGCGGCGGCATGTATTAGAGGTTGGGGTTACGGCTTGGGGAAGGGGCCAGGGAGGCGGCGACCTTGTGTCCGACCCGGACACGAGCGGCGGCGGGGGTGGCGTCTGGCGGCGGGTCACATGGCGAGGCGGGCGTCTTGAGAGGAGAGAGAGGTGGGCAGGCGGCTGGCTGGGCAGGCTGGGCCATGGCCTGTAAGCGATTTTTTTTAAATCAAACCAAACGAGTTAAAAAATACCAAACGAACTCCGATTTTAATAAAATAATTTTCCCGACTCCTAAAATGAGTCGAACAAAATGAACTTTAAAACGGCAAACATGCATATATTTTTAAAATGCTCATTTTTTCCTAAGCAAAATAAATCTTCCAATAACCAAAATTGATTTATTTATAATATCTTCATTTTTCCTATATGTTGGGAAAGTCATATTATTCCCTCTCTTTAACTTTTATATCGGAAAAACTTTTTGAAGATAAATAAATAAATCCAATGATCCTATTTTCAAAATTTGAGAAATCCCAAATATGAAAATAATGAAACTTCCAACTCTCTCCGAGGGTCCTTGAGCTGCGTGAAATTTTCTAGGATCGGAAAAATGCGAGAAAATATGATATGCATGATGACCTAATGTATAACATTCCAAATTGAAAATTTGGGATGTTACACACGCCTTGCTAGAGGCCGCTACCAACCGTACAGGTCGGAGGTGATCCGAACTGTGACCAAGCCGACTTGAACCTAAGGGGTCGCGCGCTTAAGGGAAGGAACCTACGAGGTCGGTTCGTAGGACACTGGTCGGATGTGATCCGAACTGGACTAGGAACGTGACCGAGTAGACTTTGGGCTTTAGGTTCCGTGCGAGGCCCATGTGTTGAGCCCGCGACGAACGCCTATATAAAGTGGAGGTGCGGCACACTCGCGATGGATTTTCAGAGAGAGAGAACGCTTTGGCCTCAGGAGGATCGCTTCGGCCTCAGGAGGCAGATCGCTTCGGCCTCCTCCACTCGCCCCGACTGTGTGATCGGACCTAGCAGTCCGCCGCACGGTGTTCCTCCCGCACGCGCGGATACCGTTAGAGGCGGTGCACTTGCGCCGCTCCGGCGAACTCGTAGACGTGGGATCGGACGACCGGCCGCTCGAGGGAGATCGAACGAGGAGGAGACGATCCACGCGGACGCGCTGCCCCAACTCTTCTTCCGCTGCACGGCACTGCGCGTCTAGTGGTAACGAACTGTGATCCATCTCCCGTAGCATGTTCCTGGATGTTCTGCGCGTAGGAGTTTTTAATTTGCAGTCGACGCACCCTACCGTAGACTCTAACAGTCATCGGATGAACCACGATGTCGAGGATTCATGCAACCCCGTATACTATTCCCTTTGTCAATCGGTACGTTACATGCCCGAGACTCGATCGTCGGTATCCCAATACCTCGTTCAGTCTCGTTACCGGCAAGTCACTTTACTCGTACCATAATGCATGATCCCGTCACCAAGCACTTGGTCACTTTGAGCTCATTATGATGATGCATTACCGAGTGGGCCCAGAGATACCTCTCCATAACACGGAGTGACAAATCCCGATCTCGATCCGTGTCAACCCAATGACACTTTCGAGATACCTGTAGTGCACCTTTATAGTCACCCGCTTCGCCAGACGTTTGGTACACCCAAAGCACTCCTACGGTATCCGGGAGTTACACGATCTCATGGTCTAAGGAAGAGATACTTGACATTGTAAAAGCTCTAGCAAAACGAACTACACGATCTTGTGCTATGCTTAGGATTGGGTCTTGTCCATCACGTCATTCTCCTAATGACGTGATCCCGTTGTCAATGACATCTGATGTCCATAGTCAGGAAACCATGACTATCTGTTGACCAAGGAGCTAGTCAACTAGAGGCTCACTAGGGACGTATTGTGGTCTATGTATTCACACGTGTATTACGATTTCCGGATAATACAATTATAGCATGAATAAAATACAATTATCATGAACCAGGAAATATAATAATAATGCTTTTATTATTGCCTCTAGGGCATATTTCCAACAGTCTCCCACTTGCCCTAGAGTCAATAATCTAGTTACATTGTGATGAATCGAACACCCATAGAGTTCTGGTGTTGATCATGTTTTGCCCGCGGAAGAGGTTTAGTCAACGGATCTGCGACATTCAGATCCGTATGCACTTTACAAATTTCTATGTCTCCATCTTGAACATTTTCACGGATGGAGTTGAAGCGACGCTTGATGTGCCTGGTCTTCTTGTGAAACCTGGGCTCCTTGGCAATTGTAATAGCTCCAGTGTTGTCACAGAAGAGTTTGATCAGCCTCGACGCATTGGGTATGACTCCTAGGTCGGTGATGAACTCCTTCACCCAATTTGCTTCATGCGCTGCCTCCGAGGCTGCCATGTACTCCGCTTCACATGTAGATCCCGCCACGACGCTCGCTTGCAGCTGCACCAGCCATCGCTCCACCATTCAACATATACACGATCCGGTTTGTGACTTAGAGTCATCCAGATCTGTGTCGAAGCTAAGCGTCGACGTAACCCTTTACGACGAGCTCTTCGTCACCTCCATAAACGAGAAACATGTCCTTTGTCCTTTTCGGTACTTTAGGATATTCTTGACCGCTGTCCGGTGTTCCTTGCCGGATTACTTTGGTACCTTCCTACCAAACTTACGGCAAGGTTTACATCAGGTCCGTACACAGCATGGCATACATAATAGATCCTATGGCTGAAGCATAGGGATAACACTCATCTCTTCTTTATCTTTTGTCCGTGGTCGGGCATTGAGCCGAGCTCAATCTCACACCTTGCAATACAGCAAGAACCCCTTCTTGGACTGATCCATTTTGAACTTCTTCAAAATCTTATCAAGGTATGTGCTTTGTGAAAGACCTATGAGGCGCCTCGATCTATCTCTATAGATCTTGATGCCTAATATATAAGCAGCTTCTCCAAGGTCCTTCATTGAAAACACTTATTCAAGTAGGCCTTAATGTTGTCCAAGAATTCTATATCATTTCCCATCAAAAGTATGTCATCTACATATAATATGAGAAATGCTACTGAGCTCCCACTCACTTTCTTGTAAACGCAGGCTTCTCCATAAGTCTGCATAAACCCAAACGCTTTGATCATTTCATCAAAGCGAATGTTCCAACTCCGAGATGCTTGCACCAGCCCATAAATGGATCGCTGGAGCTTGCATACTTTGTTAGCATTCTTAGGATCGACAAAACCCTCCGGCTGTATCATATACAGTTCTTCCTTAAGATGCCCGTTAAGGAATGCCGTTTTGACGTCCATCTGCCATATCTCATAATCATAGTATGCGGCAATTGCTAACATGATTCGAACAGACTTAAGCTTCGCTACGGAGAGAAAGTCTCATCGTAGTCAATCCCTTGAACTTGCCGATAACCCTTAGCGACAAGTCGAGCTTTATAGATGGTGACATTACCATCCGCGTTCGTCTTCTTCTTAAAGATCCGTTTGTTTTCTATCGCTTGCCGATCATTGGGCAAGTCAGTCAAAGTCCATACTTTGTTTTCATACATGGATTCTATCTCGGATTTCATGGCTTCTAGCCATTTGTTGGAATATGGGCCCGCCATCGCTTCTTCATAGTTCGAAGGTTCACCGTTGTCTAACAACATGATTTCCAGGACAGGGTTGCCGTACCACTCTGGTGCGGAACGTGTCCTTGTGGACCTATGAAGTTCAGTAGTAACTTGATCCGAAGTACCTTGATCATCATCATTATTTTCCTCTTCGCTTGGTGTAGGCATCACAGAACATTTTCCTGAACTGCACTACTTTCCGCTCAAGAGGTAGTACTTCATCGAGTTCTACTTTCCTCCCACTTACTTCTTTCGAGAGAAACTTTTTTCCGTAAAGGATCCGTTCTTGGCAACAAAGATATTGCCCTCGGATCTTAAGTAGAAGGTATACCCAATGGTTTCTTTAGGGTATCCTATGAAGACGCATTTTTCCGACTTGGGTTCGAGCTTTTTAGGTTGAAGTTTCTTGACATAAGCATCGCATCCCCAAACTTTTAGAAATGACAGCTTAGGTTTCTTCCCAAACCATAATTCATACGGTGTCGTCTCAACTGATTTAGACGGTGCCCGATTTAAAGTGAATGTAGCTATCTCTAGAGCGTATCCCCAAAATGATAGCGGTAAATCGGTAAGAGACATCATGGATCGCACCATATCCAATAAAGTGCGATTACGACGTTCGGACACACCGTTACGCTGAGGTGTTCCAGGCGGCGTGAGTTGCGAAACGATTCCACATTTTCTTAACTGTGTACCAAATTCATGACTTAAATATTCTCCTCCACGATCCGATCGTAAGAATTTTATGTTTCGGTCACGTTGATTCTCTACTTCATTCTGAAATTCCTTGAACTTTTCAAAGGTCTCAGACTTGTGTTTCATCAAGTAGACATACCCATATCTACTCAAGTCATCTGTGAGAGTGAGAACATAACGATATCCTCCGCGAGCCTCAACACTCATTGGACCGCACACATCGGTATGTATGATTTCCAACAAGTTGGTTGCTCGCTCCATTGTTCCGGAGAACGGAGTATTGGTCATTTTGCCCATGAGGCATGGTTCGCATGTGTCAAATGATTCATAATCGAGAGACTCTAAAAGTCCATCAGCATGGAGCTTCTTCATGCGCTTGACACCAATGTGACCAAGGCGGCAGTGCCACAAGTATGTGGGACTATCGTTATCAACTTTACATCTTTTGGTATTCACGCTATGAATATGTGTAATATTATGCTCGAGATTCATTAAGAATAAACCATTGACCATCGGAGCATGACCATAAAACATATCTCTCATATAAATAGAACAACCATTATTCTCAGATTTAAATGAGTAGCCATCTCGTATCAAACGATATCCAGATAAAATGTTCATGCTCAAACTTGGCACCAAATAACAATTATTAAGGTTCAAAACTAATCCCGTAGGTAAATGTAGAGGTAGTGTGCGACGGCGATCACATCGACTCGAACTATTCCCGACGCATCGTCACCTCGTCCTTCGCCAGGTCCCGCTTATTCCGCAGCTCCCGCCGTGAGTTACAAATATGAGCAACGGCACCGTATCAAATACCCAGGAGTTACTACGAGTACTGGTAAGGTACACATCAATTACATGTATATCAAATATACCTTTGGTGTTGCCGGCCTTCTTATCCTCTAAGTATTTGGGGCAGTTCCGCTTCCAGTGACCCTTCCCCTTGCAATAAAAGCACTCAGTCTCAGGTTTGGGTCCATTCTTTGACTTCTTCCCGGCAACTGGCTTACCGGGCGCGGCAACATCTTTGCCGTCCTTCTTGAAGTTCTTCTTACCCTTGCCCTTCTTGAACTTAGTGGTCTTATTGACCATCAACACTTGATGTTCTTTCTTGATTTCAACCTCTGCTGACTTCAGATTGAGAATACTTCGGAATGGTCTTCACCATCCCCCGCATATTGTAGTTCATCACAAAGCTCTTGTAGCTTGGTGGGAGCGATCAAGGATTCTGTCAATGACCGCCTCATTCGGGAGGTTAATGTCCACTGGGACAAAGGTTGTGCAACCCAGACATTTTGAGTATGTGCTCACCGACAGAACCATTTTCCTCCATCTTACAACTATAGAACTTGTCGGAGACTTCATATCTCTCGACCCGGGCATGAGCTTGGAAAACTAGTTTCAGCTCCTCGAACATCTCATATGCTCCATGTTGCTCAAAACGCTTATGGAGCCCCGGTTCTAAGTCAGTAAAGCATGCCGCATTTGAACGAGGGAGTAATCATCAAGACGAGACTGCCAAGCATTCATAATGTCTTGGTTCTGCAGGACGGAGCGCCACCTAGCGGTCCTTCTAGGACATATTGTTTCCTGGCAGCTATGAGGATGATCTCGTGTTCGGACCCAGTCCGTATAGTTGCTGCCATCATCTTTCAGCTTGGTTTTCTCTAGGAACGCGTTGAAGTTCAAGTTGACATGAGCGTTAGCCATTTGATCTACAAGACATATTTGCAAAAGTTTTAGACTAAGTTCATGATAATTAAGTTCATCTAATCAAATTATTTTAAAGAACTCCCACTCAGATTAGACATCCCTCTAGTCATCTAAGTGTTACACGATCCGAGTCGACTAGGCCGTGTTCGATCATCACGTGAGACGGACTAGTCATCATCGGTGAACATTCTCATGTTGATCGTATCTTCCATACGACTCGTGTTCGACCTTTCGGTCTCCGTGTTCCGAGGCCATGTCTGTACATGCTAGGCTCGCTGGTTAACCCTAAGTGTTTTGCATGTGTAAAACTGTCTTACACCGTTGTATGTGAACGTAAGGATCTATCACACCCGATCATCACGTGGTGCTTCGAAACGACGAACTTTAGCAACGGTGCACAGTTAGGGGAGAACACTTCTTGAAATTTTGTAAGGGATCATCTTATTTACTACCGTCGTTCTAAGTAAACAAGATGCATAAACATAATAAACATCACATGCAATTATATAATAGTGACACGATATGGCCAATATCATATAGCTCCTTCGATCTCCATCTTCGGGGCTCCGTGATCATCTTCGTCACCGGCATGACACCATGATCTCCATCATCATGATCTCCATCATCGTGTCTTCATGAAGTTGTCACACCAACGACTACTTCTACTTCTATGGCTAACGCGTTTAGCAATAAAGTAAAGTAATTTACATGGCGTTCTTCAATGACACGCAGGTCATACAAAAAATAAAGACAACTCCTATGGCTCCTGCCGGTTGTCATACTCATCGACATGCAAGTCGTGATTCCTATTACAAGAACATGATCTCATACATCACAATATATCATTCATCATTCATCACAACTTCGGCCATATCACATCACATGACAATTGCTGCAAAAACAAGTTAGACGTCCTCTAATTGTTGTTGCATCTTTTACGTGGCTGCAATTGGGTTCTAGCAAGAACATTTTCTTACCTACGATAACCACAACGTGATTTTGTCAACTTCTATTTACCCTTCACAAGGACCCTTTTCATCGAATCCGCTCCAACTAAAGTGGAGAGACAGACACCCGCCAGCCACCTTATGCAACTAGTGCATGTCACGGTGGAACCGGTCTCACGAATCGTGCGTGTAAGGTTGGTCCGGCCGCTTCATCCCACAATACCGCTGAAGCAAGATAAGACTAGTAGCGGCAAGCAAGTTGACAAGATCTACGCCCACAACCAAATTGTGTTCTACTCGTGCAATAGAGAACTACGCGTAGACCCTAGCTCATGATGCCACCGTTGGGGAACGCTTGCAGAAAATTGAAATTTTTCCTACGGTTTCACCAAGATCCATCTATGAGTTCATCCAAGCAACGAGTCAAGGGAGTGAGTTTGCATCTA
>JAHIAM010007415.1:0-78486 GCA_021605205.1 Aegilops longissima | reverse complement strand
TCTTTTAGTACTACCGGATGAATGGTGAGAGGAGAGTCATGAGCTTCCTTAGGATCCCGGTCAGTGTTGTTTCTGGGAACCACCAAGCGGTTTTCAAAGAAGACAACACTGTTCATCTATGGAGAAACATTTAGCAGCCCGCTTAGCAATGTTCTCCTTGATCCGAGATATTTCATCATACCGCCGAGCAGCTATGATTCGATCCGTGAGGGTAGGTTTCGCCACTGTGGTGGAAAGGAACTCCGAGGAACAATGTGAAGATTAAGCTTACGAAATTCCTCGTGGAGAAATGGTTGACTTTGTTGTAACATCGATTGTTACAATAAGATTTTGCATTAGGCCACCATGACATTGGCCTTTGCCTCGGTGTAGGATATTCCTAAGTCGAAATCTGATCAATCTCGACCCAACGCCTTTGCCTCGAGATTCAAACCGTTGGGTGAAGATATATTTCAGACTTTGGTGATCGTAGATTTCGCAACGATTACCCGTAAGGTAATGTCGCCAGGTTTTGAGTGCATGAACCATCGCCGCAAGCTCTAGATCGTGTGGGGTAGTTATCCTCATGTGGACGAACTATCGAGAAGCGTAGGCAATCACATGACGATCTTGCATGAGTATGCAACCTAGTCCTTGTCGCGAGGCGCGAATAGATAATAAAGTCCTTAGAGAAATCTGTGAACAAGTACGGAGCAGATGTCGCGCCTTTTCGCCTCGAAAGTGAACTCGCGACCGTATGGCCCATTCAACTTTTATCTTTCTTGAGGAGTTCGTTAGAGGTTTAGCAACTTTAGAGAAATTCTCGACTTAAGCGGCGAATAGCTCGCTAAACCGAGGAAACTCCAACTTGCTTGACCGATTCGTGGAGTCCAATCAAGGACGGCTTGAACTCGCCGATTGACAGCAATGCCCTTACCGAGATTACATGTCCTAGATAGGTCACTGCAACCGAATTCACACTTAGAGAATTTGGCATAAAGGCGGTGCCTCAAGTTTCATCAATACTAGCCTTAGATGTTCGCATGTTCTTCCTCATTCTTGAGTAGATGAGTATATCATCGAGGTATACCACTACTAATTTATCCAAATACTCCATGAAGATTGAGTTCATTAACCGAGAGAAGGTGGTCGAGCATTGGTTAATCCGGACATGACGGTGTACTCAGATTGGCCATAACGAGTGACAAAGGCCGCTTTGGGAATGTCCCCGTTTTGATTTTGATTTGATGGTAGCCCAACCTCAAATCCATCTTGAAAAGATCGAGGATCCAGCGAGCTGATCATATGTGTCGTTGATCCCGGGAGCGGATACTTGTTCTTGATAGTGACCAAATTGATGTCGGTAATCTACAACCATCCGATCCGCATCATCCTTCTTCTTGACGAAGAGGACGGGCAAGCCCATGGAGATGAACTAGGCGGATGAAACCCTTTGCAAGGATTCATCGAGTTGTTTCTTAAGTTCAGCTAGTTCTAGGGGTGCCATCTTATAAGGTCTTCTAGAGATTGGGACGGTTCGAATAAGATCTATCACGAACTCGACATCCCCGCTGTGGAACACCGGCAGTTCCGAAAGACATCCGGAAATCACGGACTACCGGAATATCTTCGAGGTCCGAAGGGGTTGGCATTTATGAGTAAAGTCGGCGCTTAGACACTCGGTTAAAACATTACCGCTTTGCCCAAGGATGGGTAAGTTGAACAGCTTCTAGTAGAGCAATCAATCTTAGCATAGTGGGTGACATCCATCCATACCCAAGATGATGTTTATGTCCGAGGACTTGAGAGCTATTAGGATGCAAGAAAGACTAATCCGACAAGAATTTCATTCCCATGACTTATTCTAGAGGTTTGCCATCTAGAACCGTGGAGTTTGAATTTCCATGGAGGTAGGCATGTCAGATCGTGGTTGTGAATCGAGCATAGCTCTCGTAAATAAATGAATGAGATGCTCCAAGATCAAAGAACTGCCGGATGGCAATTACAAGAAGCGCATCGAGGACGACGTTGGGATCCTCATAGGTTTCTTCAAGAGACATAGTTGACATGGCCACGAGCGTGGCAACTGGTTTAGCATAGGGCACCTTTCCATTGGCTTGCCGCCCAATGACTTTCCAGCTTGATTGGGGTTGTTCTGGGACACTTCGGATATAGTGGCCCATCTCCACACTTGAAGCAAGTTATCACATTTGGACGTGAGCAGCATTAGCAGTGGGACCTCCATAAGTCTTGGGGAAGATACGGCTGGTTGGGGCGAGGCGCCTCAAGGATGGCCTCGGGTGAACTCGTGGTAGAGCAGATTTGAACCCAAACCCGCGCTCGGGATCCAGAGCGATGAAGATCCGTAATCACGGATGTGTTTGGAAGCCTCAAAATCAGTCGCCGCCACCGATAGCCTTATTGACTAGCTTCGGAAAGAGGTCACCATGCGACGGAGATCTCGGCGAGCTCGTGGCTAAGTCCTTACGGAACCTTGCCTCGCTTAGCATCGGTAGAAACTTCTTCGAGCATAACGTACTAACCTCCCAAATTCACGGTCAGAGGCATCCACCGTCACCTACCTTGGGTGAAACTGCAGAATTCTCACGCTTATGGTCCATAAGACCTTCTCGAATATGATGCTCACTAAGGCGGCATCAATTCAGCCTGTTGTAACTTGTCCACCGGACGATAGCCTCATAATTTTCCCACCGAGACTAGCAGGCCTTCAAGATGATAGGCGCAAAGGTAACCTTGTCGCCTCAAACCACGCTGGCGAACGCAGCTTGTGGTGGATATCGCGGAGCTAATCATCCGCCGAGAGGCTCGACGGAATATTTGAATTTTGGGGATATAGCTTGACGTCGTGAGTGAAACCACATCGCTTCTTGGCGGGCGTGTGTTTTGTTCAATCCGCCCAATAAGCGGTTGGTTTCACGCTTATTGCGCTCGCTTCCAAAGATCACCGCCAAAGATGGCGGTTGGCAGATCCACATTTCGGCTGCATGGCTTCTCCCCGCCCGAACAGCAGGAGTATTAAGGTGTTACCATCCCGGAGACAAAGCAAAGGTTTAAACCAGGATGGCAGAATTTAACAAGGAAGCGGAAGGTAATGGATAGCATGGAATGCAAAGATGTTCATCCGTATGACATGGTAATATAAACTGCCATATATATATACCAACGGTCATACACACCATTCATAGTTTAGTACAAGCCCGATGGAGTACAACTATAAGGAAAGGCGCTACATCTCCGAAGCATTCCAACTCCTATACATTATTTTTCTACACTTCCTAACGATACACACTAAGTCGATTCCACGAGTCACGCAGACGGTGGAAACACAACTATTACCATACTAGGAATACTACTACTATCTCGTGCAGCTCCATAGTAGTCCTCATAGAAGTCACCACCAAGCTCGAAGTGGAACATGATCGTCCGGAAATGCATAACCGTGGGGCCTGTGGACCATAAGGACTCGGATGTGGCCGTGGTCCAACAAACGGTGGTAGACGAGGCCCACGAGGAGGAGTGATGCTCCAACCTCACGCCACTCCATAAAGTCCGGCATCGCCCGCACGGGTACAAGTCCCTCATGTCCATATATCCGCTTGCACGCAGTGCAAACCTAGTCGAGTAGCCCAAAGGTCGAACGGCATTAAAGTCCATACGCAAGGCCCGTTCTCACGGTCCTTGTCCTCCAAAGAACTCAAGAGTAGTGCGAAGGAGTGAGTCCTCATGGGATGCATCACGCTGTAAACCTCAAGATAGCCATGCGCCCTGTGAAGGGATGCCGCATATAGCAAAATCGTGTTGCTCAAAGAAGGCAGTTCTGCTCGAATAATAGTCATCATGGAATAGGCTGCATCTTGCATGTATATTCCAATAGTGATTCCGAGCCCATAAGAACAAAGGAAGTGGCTCAAGAGTCTGGATAAGATGGATAACCGACCGCATAGGTATTGGCTTTGATTGAAATCCCTAAACTGCTCCTCGACGGTATATTCAGGATACCATCGATAACTGACTCAATCATCACTAACCAACATTGCCGGTGACCGCACATCAATGCAACGGGTCAGCGTAACCACTTGGTTCGGGGCGGTGGCCATCCGAAGCACAGCCACAATGCAAAGGCATTAGAATTTAGGAAAATCGGCAGATAACATCTCGAATGCTCAAAATCAGATTTGAGACATTAAAATCAGATTGCAAAACCACTCAACAACATCATATCAAGGTTCTCGTTCAAATGATAGCATACTAAAATTTAGTAGCACCGAATCGAGGATGTAACCAACAATCCTATAAGTTACTACGGATTAGTAACACGTGAACCCGATAGAGAAGAGAGCCTAGTCCTATACCCACGCCGAATGAGAAGAGGATGACTCGATCGAGGGCATAAGGTAAAGAAGTAAAAAGAGCCTTACGCTCCTCCCACAATCAATTCCTACATATAACTAAAGCATTTCTAGACTCAACTTCACCAGTTTGGCTTAGCGAACCTACAGTCAGCCCTCGCCTCGATGCCAACGCTGTCAGACCCCGATTCCAAGTCACATCGACCTAGCGGTAACACTCATATCACTTTGCCTCACGCACGGTATTCCCACGGTGTCGCTTACCATGGCCCGGACCGCTTAGCTTTTGGCTCACGATATGATAGTGTCGCTAGCATCCACATGACAAAGAACCCGGCCGACATGGCTAGTCGTGAACCCAAAGCGCACTAACCTATGGGGACAGCATACATGAATCACTTCGAGCATGTCGGTCATCAACGATGAATTCGGCGTAGCATCGGCTACAGGACTCGATCCCGGTCAGCAGGCTAGGCAGGACTCAATACCACGCGTGACATTTCGGGATGATATAGGAACGAATGAATCACATGCCGCCACCAAGTGTCCAAGCAGAGTGTCATAGCAGGACTCGTGAACCGGTCAGAAGGACTACTATCGCCGTAAGCACGAGACTACATTTCCCATATGAGAGGCTGCCAAGGATAAACAACTAGTTTGTCGGATCCCACTCATACCAAGCATTTCAATCATACACAATATGCCCGATATGAGTAAATACAACAAGGCATCACAACAAAACTCTACAACTCAAGTACTTTATTTAAGAGGCCCGAGGAGCCATACATAACATAGTCATATAGGGGTCACATGACCCAACACTCAAGTCATACAATCATACAAGCACATGCGAAGCAAACTAGTCTCGAGTATGCACTCTAGAAAGAAAGAAAGCTTGTTGGAGCCTTTCTATCTACAATGGCCCTTCACAAGTCTTAGATCGCCACCGGGTGGCTAGTTCACTCGTCAAGTCAACATCTACATAGAATCCGCCTGAGGGTAGTATAGTCCTCAAAAACATTGATTACAAACATGAGTACAAAGGTACTCAGAAGTCTTACCACGTAATCCTATCATACATGCACATTCTCAAGGAAGGAGGTGGAGTTATTTGCAGAAGCCAGCTTTGACTCTTGGCTAAGCTATCCCACGTGACACCACTTTGTAAAGCATTTGTCGCACACGAGTCCACTAATCACCATCACATACTCCACTGCGGATCCTCTCTCGTCATCCCCGAGAGGGCCATCCACGATACTCACACTTATCTTGAGGCTTTTAGTAGTATCCATTTACTTGTCTATGAACCGATATAGGTAACCCGAAGTCCTTCTCCGTGGACACGGCTATTCAATAGATCATATTTAACCCGCAGGGTGTACTTCTTCACACACGCTCACCACTTATCGCCGCATACGACATGTACTGCAACCTTCAAGCGAAGCCCAACGTGGTGTCGGCCACAGCCTACCTAAACACTCAAGTCCCTAGTCCAGTTTATCGCCTATTCGGTTCCATCCGCAGGAGTCCGCCGAGGTTTCCCATACAGCCCGAACGATGTGTGCAGGTTCCCGAGATACCAAACGGCACTGCACATCGGGCCAGTACCGCAACACAACCCACCCCTAAGGTCAGCGCATATGCGGCCCCCAAGATGCTACAAACACCGTAAACTACTTGCAACTCCCTGACTAAGAACAAGGGTGGTTAAGAAGTCTAGAGGGTCAATTATGATCCCAATGTGTGGTAGTAACTGATTCATGGATCACACACAGATCTCGTTCACAGTTCGCTCAATGAAACAACCCACCATGTACTCCTACATGGCCTCTCATCGACATACTCTTACCAAATCGTGTTCAACACTTCATCAACCAACACAACTTTTCACTCTAGTTCATCATCCCGATGAGCCGACCGACACAACTCTAAGCATAGCAAGCATAGCATGGTAGGAATCACAAACATGGCTCAATCAACTCCTACACATACTAGTGGGTTTCATCTAGTTCGTGGCAATGACAGTCATGCAGAGGAAGTGGGTTCAACTACGCGCACACACAGTTGAATCGCTTGTCTTAATGCAAAGAACAGAGCAGCAGCAGAACATGGGTTTGTATCGAATGATCAAGGTTGTGCTCGATGGAACTGGTAGGAAACGCCTTCAGATGGGTAGTCGAGGTTATCTTCGGCGTAACCTATCATGAAAGCACACAAAGTAAACACACGACAATATGCAACAATATGATGCTATGACATGCAATATGGATGTGTTGTCTAATGCAAGCTGAAGAATAGGGATGAACTCATTTGAATCAAGGATTCAAATGATAGCTCATTTGGGTCCTAATGGTGCAATTTTTATTCTGGTTATTCAGCATAGTTAACTTGTTTTAACATGCATGAAACCTGTACCAATGGATAGAGTGTATTTTTCTGATAATTTTCATATATAACTCTTTGCATTTGGAGTTATAGAATAAAAGTTATAAGCATTTGAAATTTGAATTATATTCTCGAATTTACTATATCAAAATAAATCCAGAAATTCATTTATTGTGTCAAGATGAGGTCAGCGTGACGTCAGGTCAACGGGTCGCAGGTCAAACCGACCAGTGGGACCCGCATGTCGTGGTAATTAACTTTAACTAAAGTTTAATTAAACTAACCTATTTAGTTAGCGTGGTCGGGCCCCGCTTGTCGCGACTCGTCGGGTCAACGTGGGCCCACAAAGGGTCAATGCTCACGCCGGCCGCACGGCGATCAGTCACCGCAGCCCGACACGGCGGAGGAGGTGTTTGAGGATTCCGCCACCAAACGAAGTCTGGAAGATAGCTACGGGTAGCTAGGAGCAACCCGCATCTATTGGTGAGGTTAGTTGGGGCCGGGTGGCGGAGTTGGCGCCGCGACGAGTTAGGCGGCCGCCGGTTCGCCAACGACGGGTTTGGGGTTAGAGGGCTCGCTGAGGTGGGAAGTGATGGCAGACCTGCTGGGTGTGGTGAATGCAACGGCACCCTGGGTGGCCGAGAGGCCGGAGCCTCGCTGGGCGACGAGCTCAGGGCGGTGCTCGGGTGATCGGTTGGTCGCTGGGCACGAAAGAGAGCGGAGAGGACGGGAGGTAGCGGCTCAGCGATCTCAGAGAGCCTCGCGGTCGGGATGATCTGATGCGGCGACGGCGGGGATCTCCGCGCTTCGAGCCTGGCCGAGGTCGGTGAGCTAGGTTCGGGTGCTTGAGCGAGCGGGATTCAGCTAGCTAGGGGTAGTGGAGCGCGAGCTCCGGACATGGTGGGGAGGAGCATGGACGCGGGAGCACGACGGCGGTGGCGCTCGGCGATGGCATCGCTGTTGGGGGAGAGCGAGAGAGCGGAGGCAGGGGCGAATGGCGGTCTGTGGGGTCGGGCGACGACGTGGAGGCCGCCTGCAGCGGCAGCGAGGAGGTGAAGCAGGCGGCGGCCACTGCGTATGCAAGGCCGGGCAGAAGTTGCTCGTCAAGCTCGAGCCAAGCAGCTACCAGCTGCGGTGCTAGGCTGGGCACAGGGTGGGCACGCACGGCATGTAAGGTTTTTCCTTTTTAGCTTTTTTTCTATTTTCGAACTTTGTGGGGTTTTTAAAATACCAAAACTATTTTAAAATCACCAAAATGCTCCTGGTCACTTGTTGGAATATTCCCAACATGAAACATTTTGGTTTGGCAATTTTGAACATTTAAAATATTTTATATAATTTAAAATGCTCAAGTTCAAAACTTGTGGATTAATCCTAGGAACCTTGATGACCTAGAAATGATCCACCTCCTTTGACATGGGTTCAAACAAAACAAAGAGGATGAGCATTTTGAAGGGCATTTCGATTCATTGAAATAATTTTAGTAAACCCTAGTTGATTTAAGGGGGTGTTCTGGGTTTCCGCCTTCCCCATTTCAAATTCAAATGAAATTTAAACATGATGCACACCCTAATGCATGGTCTAACTGGATGTGACAAAGACAATACGGGAAAATGTCCTTCTTCTCCACATGAATAGCAAGCGTTGAGTAAAATCTGTTGAGGCCTTCTCCATCGGGTCTTCAACACATTCCTTCATCATGTGTTCTTTCATAACTTCTGAGGGCTTCTTTCATTCCTTCTTCCGCCTCCCAATAGTTTGTTGCACCATGGGGTAAATGACACTGAGTCGGGTAGTGGGTGGTTCCTTCACACAAGAAACAAGTCACCGACTAGTTGGGCATTCCTCACCGGGTGTTTCTCCTCACAATGAGGGCATCCATCCTTGTGTTCCTCCCGAGTGTGTCCTATTTCTCCGCAAATCTTGCAGCACAAGGTTTATTTCTTGGTGTATCATGGTGCTTCCTTGATAAGACGAGATCTTGTCGAGTCTTCTTGAATTGGCCCCAAGTTCTTTTCTCCATTAAACCTTTGTATGGCTTGATTCATTTTCCACCAGGTTGTAGCACTTCCTTCAAAGTAATCAAGAGCGAAGATACTTCATTCTTCCTTGAAACCAAATTGTCTCAAGTGATTCTCCATGTTCTAATCCATAGCTCGCCCGCGAGTCTTCGTCCGAGAATATCGTGCCAACTTCGCTCATCATCTATGGGGTCCAAAAGTTTTGGGATGAGATATGAGAGGTGGGGAGGGATATACACAATACAAACAATAGTTTTTGAAGAAACAAGTTTTACTTTGTGGCTGTCTGAAAACATCAAACAAATGACAGCTCACAAATCGCCGATCTAACGAAGTGTGTAATGTGGGTTTGGTCTTCTAAAGGTCAAATAATTCTTCAGATTCTTCAAATTCTTCTAGTCTTCGAGTCTTCAATTGTTGCAGCTTCAACTCTTCTAATGCATGGTGAAACCCTTGTTACTTTGAAGAGGTCATCACCGTCCGATATCTTTCTTGGAGCGGCCACTGATCCTTCATGTGGTCAAAAGGAAAAGGGTATATTCTAACAATTTGAGGTGAGAGTGTCTATTCGATAAAAAGCAGTAAAGGATGGGAAGTAAGAGTCTTTTGAAAATAAAGTTTTAGAAATTTCCTATCCTAGGGCTCTCCGTTTCTAGGGTCACGCCCCTACCAACATGTGCTCGATACTACATCCAGAAGCGACTCCTACCTCAATCGGTCAAGCCTCCGTTGTTGTTGCAATAAAACCCAAAAATCATTTTAAAATACCAAAATTATTTCAAATTTATTTTCTCCTAATTTTCCATTGAAGGACTATTTTACCCTAATTTCCATTTATTTATTTTAGGAGAAAAATAATTTGAATAAAATCCAAATAATTCCAACTTTGAAAGGAGTTTCAAAAACTGTACGGAAGAGTGAAATGCATTGATCGGGAGTTTTTTATTTTGACAAAGGATGTGGGGTCATCTCTAGAGCTCACAAACATCCGGTGAAATAGATAACAAGGTATCTTTTGCAAACAAAAGCTCAACTGCTCAAACTGCATCCAAAACTTGTGAAGAAATAACACTTATTGTGCTTTGCAAGAAATGATCTTTAAGAATTAGTTTTTGAGTATCAATTGTTATACATGTTGGCCATGATGACATGGCACTTTCTTATAGTCAACAGCTATTATCCTATTAAGTATTAACTGCGTGTCCCTTATACACCTAGACGGAGGGATTAAATCAGATGACTTGAAGGGCAGAGAGATGTAAGAAATGGTTCATAGTAAGTCTTTCACCAAAGATCAGTAAAAATTCATACAAGGAAGATTCTAGACTAAACTATAAATGGATACACTTTATTCATGCGTGATACTCCAATAGAGCAAGATCATGCATGGAAGTCTCCACATGCTTAGATGATTACACCTGAGCTAAGACTAATGATCAACATTTAACATGATAATGATGTCCAGTGAACCTCCTTAGAGTCCCCTGCACCGTGTTGGGGGTAAATAATACCATGCGCCTTCCATGTCCACATCGCCGGAAGATCCCGGCCCGCAGTCCTAGTCAGATGATGGAGTCGGTGTCGCCACCACGCACTCGTGAGGGGTAGTAAAGTGAGCACGCACTCATACATCGGCCTCGTGTCGCAGCCACACAGCGCGCCGCCTCGACGCACACTATAGAGACGCGGCGGCCTCAAGGGCCTGCCCACGATCAAGAGAGGAAGACACCCCGCCCTCCTCCGAGACTAGCAAAGCAAGTGATCCTCCGCCGACTCGCAGATGGTGAACGGGTAGCACGCCCGCACTTGATGTTCTCCCCAAGGGCAGAGGGACCGCTGCACGATCCGTGAGTTGATGCACGATGTCCGCCGGCGAGCCCCAAAACGGCATCGGGCACTCATAGCAGAGACTAAGGGCCTTGGAGGCATCGACAGCCGCCCATGAAACGAGAGTGGCTGTAGGGACATTGCGCCAGCTTAATATATGAGAAAGTTACTACGATTTAATCCCAATAAGCACAAAAAATCATGACGACTATAACAGAGATTAAACTAATCATGTGGACTAGCATATTAGATGAACAGATAGAATCTAGTAGGATATGTAGAAACATGAATTCTACCAATTTTAATAGGAAGGATGTAAACACATACTTGTAACGGGAGCAGCACCATGGTGCCGAGGTTGTCACCATGTCATTGAGGAAGAGGTTGCCTGTGTCGGGAAGAAGTCATTCGGTGAAGTCGTATGCCAAGAATGCAGAGTGCGCGCCCCAAATTTCAACAAATACCGCCAAATTCTCAAGGTGGAGGGAGTGGTCAGGATATGGCTCACTAATGGAGCGCAGGAGTAGCACACGGGCAAGAGATGCACACTCTATATAAGCCACCCTCCACCGGGTACAAGGGTTGCCACGCCTGTAACACACACACGATAATCCATCGACCGCCTCCCGAGCACCGAGACGTACACATTCTCTCAAGGGCCTAAACTCAGAAACTCATGTGTACAACTTCTCCGTAGCTAGGATCTTGCCTCCTCATACCTACCCCCATTCTACACCTTAGGTCCACGAAGTTGGTGCCCACCATGGGGCAGGTGTCTTAGCTATTTTTGGTGAAGTTGTGATTTTCCGATTCCCATCATCATGGTTTCCGGCGGTGGATTGGCTGAGGTCGCCGAGATCCATCTCGGCTTGCCTCGCCGCCGATGACTCCGCCGCTTCAAGAGGCTCCACTGACGCCGAGGCGCGCCTCGTTCTGGTCGACGACTTTCGCAGATGTCTGCAAGGCCCTTCTCCGGCAGCAGCCGACCAAAGATCGGTTGGCTCGTGGTGTCCTTGCTCCTCGCTGTTCTCCCGGCAAGCTGCCCGGCCGATCAGGATCCAGCAAGGGTGAGACAGGCAGGGCCCGCTACCGCCACCCCACAAGTCGCGATAATCGAGCCCGGCGAAAGTCTCTACGGCATGTTCGACCGTCGAATGGTCTGCCGAGATCGCATCCGAAAAGCGAGAGAGATCCCGCGCGGAAATCTTGATGGTCAATTGCCGTAGAATCCCCGCTTCCCCGCAACGACGATGGCGATGGCGCGGCGATCCGTCGCTGCTCACGAGAGTACCGCCCGAGCCCCTTTCTCGCAGCAGAGGGAAGAGCCGCCACAATATGGATGCACTTCACCCTATCATTGGAGAAACCCCGAGGTCCGTGTTTTGAGGAGGCTACTTAGCCAACTTGGTGAGCGCACTCGACCGAGAACTCCAAGACGCATTGACGAGCATGCTCGCAGCGGATCCCGAATCCAACGACGACATTCCACAAATAGCCGGCCCGAGTAGCAGTAGTCAATTCAGCCTTCGCAATGGTCGCGAGGTTTGATGCTAATCCGGCTTTGCTCCGCAGCCGCTAGTAGAACACAATAGTATCTCGGCCGCAGTAGGATTCATAGCAGATCCGTGATGGCGTATACAATCCGCTTGGCTCACAGCCCAAGATCGCCTCCGGGCGTGAGGGACGTGGGCACCGCAAGATCAAGACGGAAATGACGAGCAATATGACGACCGTCGTCGAGTGCCCACACCTCCTCTAAGGAGGTCATATGTGCCGCAAAGATGATGACGACGCTCACGGCGGGCGAAGAATTTAGTCGACCCTGTGGAGCCGGGCTTTGATGCGAGATCAATTCTTGTTCAAGGTCCTGTTGATATGAACAGAGCACAAAGAGGGTCATGACAGAGATCACCCACTGTAGCAGAGTGCATGTTTCAGTCCAGAGAGCCAGCAGAGCCATCGTGGCTGCAGTGATTCCTCCCAACTCAAGGTTACGATCGGAGTCAACAAGTTCATCGTGAGTCCAAGCTCGCACTTGGCTTGAGGATTACCGAGTGGCTGTACAGATCGGTGGTGGCAATGATGAAGTGGCCATGAATCACCTTCCTCTGATGTTGGAAGGCTCAACTAGAGCATGGTTGACTCAGCTGGCACCTGGCAGCATATACAGTTGGGAAGAACTCGCTCCTAGCGAGGTTTTAGTTCTGGCTCAAGGAAAGTTCAAGGCGAAGCCCAAAGGGCCATGGAACCCCAAGAAAGTAAAAGATCAAGCCTGAAATGATGTGTTGGATTTACCATGCCACATTCATACCAAGAAAGATGAAGAGGGTAATCTCATTTACCCTAAACACACGACTCGACAGTGTCGACTCCTGATCTAGCAGTTCCGAAAGAAACAACCCAATGAGAAGAAAAAGGAGTCAGACAAGGGTATGGATAAATAAGAAGATGATGATGGTTTTTCCAACGTCAATTCCACTCTGATGATTTTTGCTGATGTTGAGAGCAAAAGTTGATTGAAAGTTATCAATAGAGAAGTGAACATGGTTGCTCCGGCAACACCAAGTTATTTGAAGTGGTCCCAGACTACCAACACATTCGACCTATCTGACCATCTAGCACGTATAGCCACCCCTGGGAGGCAAGCGTTGGTGGTCGACCCAGTTGTTGAAGGCACTCGACTGACTAAAGTGCTGATGGATGGTGGTAGCGGCCTGAATATCCTTTATGCTGAAACCTTGAAAGGAATGGGCATTCCAATGTCCAAGCTCAGTGAAAGCAATATGAGTTTCCATGGCGTTATACCTGGCAAGAAGGCTGAATCACTCGGCCGGATCACCCTTGATGTGGTTTTCAGTGGTTCCAAGAATTACTGCAAAGAAAAGTTGATATTTGAAGTAGTGGATTTCCAGAGTGCTTATCATGCTATTCTGGGCAGGCCTGCCTATGCACATTTCACGGCTCGGCCATGTTATGTGTACCTCAAATTGAAAATGCCTGGTCACAGAGGAGTGATCACTATCACTGGCAATCAGCAGAAGGCAGAAGACTGCTTCCAGAAAGGCTCAAAATCGCCGATGCACAAATGGCAGCAGTCGAAATGCAAGAATACCGGAAGAACACAGATCCGAGAGATTTGTTGCGCTCCAAGAAGCCTACCACTAATTCTGCATTTCAGTCGTCCGGTGAAACCAAGCCGATTCATATTCACCCAACCGATCCTAATGCTGCTCCTACTCATATCTCAACATCACCGACAAAGAAATAGAAGAAGCGCACATCCAGCCTCCGTGAGAACTGGGACATCTTTGCATGGACACCTTCTAACATGCCGGTGTACCTGTGGACCGGCCGAGCATCGTTTGCGAATCGACCCGAAAGTAAAACCAGTCAAGGGACATCTTGTCCATCGTACAGAAGAGAAAAGCAATTGGTGAGGAAGTGGCTCGGCTCCTGGCAGCTGAGTTCATCCGAGAGATTTACCACTCCGAGTGGCTCGCCAATGTTGTCATGGTTCCCAAGAAGGACGACTCACTTCGCATGTGCATTGACTTCAAGCATATCAATCGGGCCTGCCCGAAAGATCATTTTCCTCTCCCCCGCATCGACCAAATCCTTGACTCGACCGCGGGGTGTGAGCGATTGTCTTTTCTGGATGCTTATTCCGGGTATCATCAGATCCGACTGTATGGACCCGATGAGATAAAAATGGCTTTCATCACTCCATTCGGATGCTTCTGTTATGTCACTATGCCATTCGGCTTGAAGAACGCCGGAGCCACATTCATGAGCATGATTCAGAAGTGTTTGCTCACTCAAATCAGTCGGAATGTGGAAGCAAACATGGATGACATTGTGGTCAAGTCATGTAAGGGTTCTGACCTGCTGGCTGACCTTGCTGAAACTTTTGCCGACCTCAAAAGGTATGATATCAAGCTTAATCTATCAAAGAGCACATTCAGAGTTCCTGGCGGAAAGTTACTTGGCTTCCTCGTTTCCAAACAAGGGATCGATGCTAACCCAGAGAAAGTTGGTGCTATACTCAGGATGTAACGCCATGTGCGTGTGCATGATGTCCAGAAGCTTACTAGTTGTTTGGCCGCCTTGAGTCGATTCATTTCTCACCTCGGTGAAAAGGCATTTCCTCTTTATCGACTGATGAAGAAATCTGATAAGTTCGAGGGACTCCATGAAGTCGATGCAGCGCTTGCGTAACTCAAAGCCCTGCTTCCACCCAGCCGGTGCTCACGCCCCAATCAAAGAAAGAGCCTTTATTGCTTTATATTGCAGCCACCGACAAGTTGTCAACACAGACTCACGGTCGAGCCGGGAAGAAGAAGGAAAAGCCTATAAAGTTCAACACCCAAAGATACTATGTTTCAAGTTCGACTCCATCCAAGCAAAGATATCCACATTATCAGAAGCTTGTTTATGGGATTTACATGACCACGAAGAAGGTTGCACACTATTTCTCTGATCACTCCATTACAGTCAGCGACACACCATTGTCAGAGATCCTGAACAACAGAGATGCAACTAGTCGAGTGGCAAAGTGGGCGATTGAACTCCTTCCCTTGGATATCAAGTTTGAGGCAAAGAAAGCTATCAAGTCCCAAGCAATAGAAGATTTCCTCGCCGAGTGGGTCGAACAACAACTGCCGACTCAGATTCACTCGGAGCATTGGACCATGTTGTTCGATGGATCCAAGATGCTGAATGGTTCCGGTGCTGGGGTGGTATTGGTATCCCCCTGAGGTGACAAACTCAGCTATGTTCTCTAGATTCATTTTGACTCCTCCAACAATGAAGCTGAATATGAAGCACTTCTGTACGGGTTGCGTATGGCCATTTCACTCGGCGTCCGTCGCCTCATGGTTTATGGCAACTCGGATTTAGTGGTTAATCAAGTGATGAAGGAGTGGGATGTCAGAAGCCTAGCTATGACTGGTTATTGTAATGCAGTGAGAAAGTTAGAGAAGAGGTTCGAGGGGTTAGAGCTCCATCACATACCCCGACTGAAAAATCAAGCAGCCGATGATTTGGCAAAGATAGGTTCCAAGAGGGAGGCCATTCCCAGCAATGTGTTTCTGGAACATATTCATACACCTTCAGTTCAAGAAGATCCTTTCACTGAAGAGCCCCCACAACCAAAGAGTGCCACTGATCCGACTAAAGTCAAAGTCCCAGCCGTGGTCGACTTGATCATGGAGGCCTTGGTCATCACTCCCAACTGGACAGTGTCATACATCGCGTACATTCTGAGGAAGGAGCTCCCAGAGGATGAAGAAGAGGCTCGACATATCGTCCGTCGATCCAAAGACTTTACTGTGATAAGAGGACAGCTGTTCAGAGAAAGTGTAACTGGAGTTAGCCAAAAATGCATAACACCAGAAGAAGGTCGAGTGATCCTCCACGACATCCACTCGGGGACCTGTGGTCACCATGCGTCCTCTCGGACAATTGTGGCCAAAGCATACCGAGCGGGATTTTATTGGCCACGAGCAAGTGAGATGGCAAAAGAAATAGTCGACAAATGTTAAGGGTGCCTGTTATCCAACATGTCTCATAAGCTCCGCATCATCCCCAAGACCATTCCACTCTGCCCTGCCCTTTTGCTGCTTGGGGATTGATATGGTTGACCTCCGAGGATCGGCAGAGCGCTTCACCATGTGCTCGTGGCAGTCTGATAAGTTCACCAAATGGATTGAAGCTGTTTATCAAAATCTTGAAGCTAGTATCGCTGCCGCCTTCATCAAAGAGTGAACATTCAGATATGGTGTTCCGCACAGCATCATCACTGACAATGGGTCGAACTTCAACTCTGATAAGTTCAGAGCCTTCTTCGCTTCCCAAGGCACTCAAGTCAACTATGCTTCAGTCGCCCACCCCCAGTCGAATGGACAAGCTGAAGGAGCAAACGGATTGATTATCAAAGGACTGAAACCCCGACTGATGCGTGATCTCAAGCACGCAGCAGGCGCCTGGGTCGATGAACTTCCATCAGTGCTTTAGGGATTGAGTACAACTCCCAATCGGTCGACTGGCCGAACTCCATTCTTCTTGGTCTATGGAGCTGAAGTTGTACTCCCGAGTGACTTGCTTCACAATGCACCCCGAGTCGAGCTTTTCTCAGAAGAAGAAGCAGAACATGCACGGCAAGATGCAGTTGATCTCCTAGAAGAGGAAAGAGAGATGGCCATGATCCGGTCGACCATCTATTAGCAAGACATGCGTCGATTCCACACCAGAAACGTGAGGGGTCGAACATTTCAAGAGGGAGACTTGGTTCTTCGAGTGGATCAGCAGAAACCACACAAGCTTGCTCCTTCTTGGGAAGGCCCCTTCATCGTCACCAGAGTGCTCCACAACGGAGCGTACCACGTTTACAACGTCGAGCACAAGAAAGACGAGCCACGCGCTTGGAATGCGGAGCTGCTCCGCCCCTTTTACACTTAAGCATTCAGACTGTTGAGATGTAATAAGAAATACCTTCTAGTTTGATTATCAAAGACACAATTTTACAGTCTCCTAAATGATTGTTGTTTCTCTTTTATATGTTTCAAATCCCCTAGTGGGTGCCTTAGATGCAAATCCGTTTCGCCTAAGTTTGAAAAAAGAATCTTGTCGAGTGAAGAGCAAGCCTCTCACTTGGGGGCTTAGCTGCGAATCCGTTTCGCCTATGTTTGAAAAATCTTACCAAGTGCTGAGCAAGCCTCTCACTCGGGGGCTTAGCTGCGAATCCGTTTCGCCTAAGTTTGAAAAAAGAATCCTGTCGAGTGAAGAGCAAGCCTCACTGGGGCTTAGCTAATCCGCTTTCACTTAAGTTTGAAAATCCCACCGAGTGGTGAGCAAGCCTCTCACTGGGGGCTTAGCTGCAGTCCAAGACTACTTAAGATCGTAAAATCCTACCGAGTGGTGAGAAACCTCCCACTGGAGGCTTAGCTGCGTCCAAGACGCCTAAGTTTAAAATCCCACCGAGTGGTGAGCAAGCCTCTCACTGGGGCTTAGCTGCAGTCTAGTACTCGCCTAAGTTTAAAAATCCCACCGAGTGGAGAGCAATCCTCCCACCTGGGCTTAGCTGCAGTCCAAGACTCGCCTAAGTTTAAAAAATCCTACCGAGTGGTGAGCAACCTCCCACTCGGAGGCTTAGCTGCGGTCCCAGATGGCCTAAGTTTAAAAATCCCACCGAGTGGTGAGCAATCCTCCCACCAGAGGCTTAGCTGCAGTCCAAGACTACTAAGTTTAAAAATCCCACCGAGTGGAGAGCAATCCTCTCACTCGAGGGCTTAGCTGCAGTCCAAGACTACCTAAGTTTAAAATCCCACCGAGTGGTGAGCAATCCTCTCACCGGGGCTTAGCTGCAGTCCAAGACTACGCTAAGTTTAAAAAATCCTACCAAGTGGTGAGCAATCCTCTCACTAGGAGGCTTAGCTACAGTCCAATACTCGCCTAAGTTTCAAAAAAAATCCTACCGAGTGGTTAGCAATCCTCTCACTCGGAGGCTTAGCTGCAGTCCAATACTCGCCTAAGTTTAAAAAATCCTGCTGAGTGGTGAGCAATCCTCTCACTCGGGGGCTTAGCTACAGTCCAGTACTCGCCTAAGTTTAAAAAATCCTACCGAGTGGTGAGCAATCCTCTCATTCGGAGGCTTAGCTGCAGTCCAGTACTTGCCTAAGTTTGAAACACGTCCCGATCCGCAAGGACGACGAGGTGCAGGTCGACTACAACCTTCTCTTCTGAGCTGCGCCACAAGTATAATGTGCGCTCCATCCCGATCTGCAAGGACGACGAGGTGCAGGTTGACTGCAACCTTCTCTTTGAAACTATGCTACAAGTATAACGTTTGCTCCATCCCGATCCGCAAGGACGACGAGGTGCAGGTCGACTGGGACCTTCTCCTCAGAGCTGCATCTCAAGTACAAAGATTATTCCGAGTGAAAGACAAGTTCCACTCAAAAGCAAACACAAGCATATGCAGAGATAACCCAAGTTTAGATAAAGCCTAAGGTTCCGGACCACGGACTGAAGTACTCGGGCATCAAGCCCGAAGGAGTTTAACGGTTACAAAATCACTCGGCATTCTAAGGCAAATTTAAGGTGAGGCATAAAAGTTTGTTCACTCTGCGGGAGGAGGGCTAGCAGGCTCGACAAACTCGCCTGTGTCGATTCCACAAGAACCGAGTGGTAGCAGCAATAAAGGTCTCCATGAAAGATTGGAAGTCGTGCCTCTTGGTATTGGCAACCTTGATCGCTGCCAGCTTCTCTTCTCGCGCTTCCTTGCAGTGGACACGAACTAAGGAGAGAGCCACATCAGCGCCGCACCGAGCAGAAGACTTCTTCCATTCTTGCACTCGACCGGGAACCTCATTAAGTCGAGTCATCAAAGACTCGAGGTCATTCTAGAGCGTCGCCCTTGGCCAGAGAGCTGTGTCGATCCGCGACATTGTGACTTTCAATGAAAGCAAGATAGTCGACAACACCAAAGAACATGAGATTCCAAATGAGTAATGCTCATGGCAGCTTCGTCCTTCACTGGAGAGTGGATGCGGTCCAAGCTTGTCTCAACTCGCCCAGTCTCTTCCTCGAAGTTCTTGCAAAATTCTGCATGCACAATTCAAAGATGAGTCAGTGGTTGTATGCCTAGTCGATAGTAACAAGTCAGTCGGTCCAAAGAAAATACCTTCAAGCATGACAAACAGCTTCTTGGCAAGACCTCCCAGATAGTTCTCCAGATCGTCCCTCTTGCGAGCAATGCCTTCCGTCTTCTTGTTCAGATTGTTCTTGTCCTTCTTCAGGCGAGTTGTTTCCTTATTGGCTTCATCAAGGGCAGTTTTCAACTTACGCTTTTCTTCCAGCTTGTCAATCGGTTAGCTTCGCTCAATGAGTGAAATTTTCTCATCAGCTATTTTCTCAGGCGTCAAGAAGATCTTGATCCTTTTCGCCAGAGCTTGGTTCAGCTCGAAAGAAATAACGCCGGTTCGTAAAAGCAAATAACATCCGTTCAGAGACAAATCAGTCGACAAGTTTTCTTACCAGCGGCTTCATCCTTGGCCTTCAAGATTTGTCTTGGCCAGCTCTAGATCGAGGTTGAGCTGAATCGCTTTTCTCCAAGTCAGCAAAACGAGCTCCAAGTTCACAAGATTGTAATCAAAAGACACCAATCGACGATGGAAAGATTGGTTACTTCAGAGCAATGGTCCGATTAATTCAATAAGTTCTAAGACTGCCGCCAATCAAACATCCAACAAGAGTCTCGGAGACACCCAAGGTGCACTTAGCATGCCCTCACGGTTCAGCTTCACTCGACGTGGTCTGCCCAGCCGAGTAAAAAAAGAGGCGAGTTGTTCTCGCATCATAGCCGATCGCTCAGAGTCGATAACGGTCTTGGATTACACCAGCTGGGTGCACTTAGCGTGCCCCCATCGGTTCGGGCCACTCGACGTGGTCCGACCAGGCCAAGTGAGAAAATTCCAATTCAAGACCACAGTCGACTGCCTGCAGTCAACCATGGTCTCGGGGACTACACCCAGTGGATACACTCAGCATGCCCCCACTAGTCCAAAGATCCAATCGACACAACCTAGTTGACTCAAGATGCAAGTTTGCTCAGTGGCAAATCAAAACACCCAGTGGATGTACGAATGTGAAATGCAGACAGATGCAAAGATTGTTCAAGGAAAGTTTTCAGGTAGCATATCCTAACAGAACAAGCAACAAGCAAAAGAGTCACCAAGAACTGCTAACTCGACGTTGTTCGAGAGCGGAGTCGGGTCATAAGCAGCTTGATCGCTTCCCGACCATCTTCATCTCGCTTCCATCATAATGCCCGTCATGAGTAGTTTCTTTGGCAAGCACTCCACCTGGTCCTCCGGACGGATGTGCAGCAAAAGTGAAGGTGGATCGGTTGAGTCTCAAGGCAATGACGCCAAGGCTGAGCACTCGACGCAAGGCATATGGCGAAGGTGACAAGTCCGATTGGCATCGCTGATTCCTCGGATTCCTGCCCATCACCGCATCGATCGAGGTGTTTTACCAAAGGGACGCTTTCTCCGCTTCTTCTTCCTAAGGACCTCAGCCGCTCATCCTCATCGCCGCCCGGGAGATCAATGACATTGGGAGGAGCTGCAAAAGATTAGTCGCTGTAATTCAGTCAACCACAGCTCAATCGACAAAACAAAGAGAAGAGTATGAAGGTTATACCTTGTTGAAGTGACCGTGATCTTCCATGTCCTCGCCCTCGCTTTTGTAATGTAGAAGTCCTGCAGGTAGCGGCACCGCTGATTTCAAGATTCATCCGTCAAATCAAGAGAAAAGTAGACAACATGTAACCTCGGGTAAAATGAAGACAGAACACTCACGCAGGCTAAATGTGGATGTCGATTTTGATTTTGGGCGAGCCTTCCAAGCCTTCGTGCTACAACTTTGACTGCTTCGAGCAAAGAAGTTCAAGAAAGTCGGACGAAAGGATGAGGAGGTAGAGAAAATCCAAGGTCGACGAGGGTGGCGAGGAGAACGCGACTTCACCCTCCGCGGCCTGCCTTGCCTCGGGGAGCCGCTGCGGATCCGCATGATCAGTCCCCTCACCAGATCGCCGAGGTCGCCTCCACAGATCGTCGATCAAACCAGTCAGCTTCTAGATCCACTGCAGTTGGACCACGACGAGGATCCGCCGGCTGGACTTCTTCCCGCCTTCGATGTTGCCTTCTTCATGCGCCCAAGGCCATCGCCCTTCCTTCCCTATCGCTAAAAGGAGCTCTAACAGAAAGAGCTACCGAGAGTGGTGGTATGGCGGAGAAAATAGAAGAGGAGGAAGAGGAATGATAACGCAGGCGATGAAACCCCAGCGCCTTTATATGAGATCTTTTCCGAGTGGCTAACCCGTGGCCCAGCGCATCCCGCAAATCCCACAACAAACGCCAAGACGCGATACATGGCGTAAAAGGCGGCGAAGAATCAAGGCGATTCTGCTAATCCATCCCGACATCGGTCCCTCTCAAGGTCAAGGCTTCCCAAAATTCAATCCTGTGAGATCCGCAACAAGAGAGCAACCTATCGATCAAGATTATTTCCATATCAGCACTCGCTTAACAATGAAAGTTCACCGACAAAACCAAGAAAGGATCGTGGTGACCGAAAAGAAGTTGAGTCATCGTGGTTGATTCATTCACCAGCAAGACACTTCAAGCGCAAAATTGAGTCGGCAGATTCTCAACTCCTTCTCCACTCAAACCCCGAACCATTCGGGGCTAATGATGAAGCTATGTACCTAGGGTAGGGTCATAGGCCCTAATTCAGACACCATCCCCAGGATATCACCCAAAGTCGAAGTATTCAAAGGATAACAGCATCCACTCACCGTACATTCCACCCGAAGGTTCTATGTCACTAACCGTAATGTAAACCACTGGATGCATAAAAGATCTAAAGTCACCGCACAACAATGGCTCCAAGCTACTCATAGACTCATCGATCATTTATATCACTTATTACGGACGCACCGTAACACTCCCTCTTTATGTACATTGAACTCCTTGTAACGTAAGCAGTGGGTCCCAAGACTCTATATAAGCCACCCTCCACCGGCACAAGGGTTGGCACGCCTTGTAACACACACACACACACACGCATAATCCAAATGACAACCCGGCACCGAGACGTAGGGCTACTTCCTCCACAAGGCCCGAACTCATAAAACTCAGGTACAATCTCGCCATAGCTAGGATCTTGCCTCCCATACCTACCTCCATCTCTCCCATTACCTTAGATCCACATGTGTTTTAACCTTTTTAGTAATGATATCGCATTGTTCTAAGACGAGCTCAATCTCGCGTAATCCCATGTAACCGCTGACGCATCCGATGGTGGCCTGTTTTTAAGCCATAGTATTTGACAAACCGCCACCCTTACACACGCCCTCAGAATCGCCATGCCATAACTGCCATGTCTCCCAAATGAACGCTTGGTCGGGATTGAGCAGCACCGATGGCGGTTCAAGTCGCCCATGCTCTGCATTGAAGTTTGTAACTATTTTAGATTAGAATATACTACTCCTCCAAGGCTAGTAGTAGCTGAGTCCTACTCCACTACTACTCTACTCAAGCAAGTTAGGGCATAGTAGTAGGTACCGAGGAGTACCATTACTATGATCACTCAATATGACCCTACGGTATGTGTCTCGAAGTCAAGCGGCATGTCAGAGTCATCATCACCTATCCACTTCCCCGCAGCACATATTCGCTCTCCATCTTTGTCCACTCTTCCATCCCCTCTAATGCGCGGCCCCCCGTCCAATCTTCCATCCCCGCTAAGGCGCCCTCGTCCAAACCCAAGCACTAACAATGGCATAACCGAAAGCAGCGTCCGCCGAAGAGTGGCTGGAATTGCCCCACGAGGTAATCAAGCTCATTGTTTCGCGTGGACAATCTCAGCATCATGCCGCCGCCACGTGCTCGCTTGGCTGTACCATTTACTCAAAGCCCTCAGCCGAGCTTTTTGCCAGCTCCTTGCTTGCCGATGCCGCCGGTCTTCGTAAACGACGCGTCATGCAGCAGAATAATCGTAGGGTGAGAGCATCAACCCCTTGACTGCGATCCGATCCCCGAACCTCAACTACATTAACGATGTACTAGGGTCGGCATGAACACGCCTTGATGGTGCTCACGACGTACGCGGCACTGGATGCTCGGAGGTCCACACTCAACATTGATCCCCTTCTTTGATTAACACCGCATCGCTGGCACCGTGGGACCGTAATACCGGAATCTTACAAGAGCCAACATGATACCAAGTTTGATCTGCTTCGTTGTAATCGCCTAGTGCCCACAAGATCTCGTGGAATTATAAAGACTTCGTGATAATTAGCGTTTCTTCAACCGCGTCTCGCTTATCCGCCGTCATCATGTAAGTGGATAAATCTGCACGCCCATCGCAAGATCATACATCCTCCATGGTTCTCTCGATGCCATTGAACACAAGGGCTTCATTTATGCCGACTTCTTCTATGGTCGGACGATTGCTGGCCTACCCAACCATCGCTATAAACGGTTGTTACATGTAACGCCTTGATTCGATGCGCCAGTGTCCGCTGCTTATTCGCCGCCTTTGCCATGTCATGTGCTTGCGTGGTTGCACTTTTCCATGTCATCATCTGCATTTTATCATGTCATCATATGCATTGCATGCATACACGTGTTGCCCCATGCATCCAGCATTTTCCTTGGTCCATTTTGCAATCCCACTCCTGTCTCCTACGCCTCTTTTTACTACCTCTTTCGTGTGTGGGTATTAACGAATTTTATGGTCGAGGTTTGTCAAGCGGCCTTGGTATAGCACCTGAGACCGCCTGTCAAGTTTCGCAAGGCTTGGAGGTCGCTTGTACTTGGTGACTATGGTGTTAGTTTCGATTCTTATCAACATGCACTTTTGTCATTTTGCCATGATTGATGTGTGCACCCTATGAACTTGAGTCCTACATGTGTTTTGTAATATGCCATGCCATATTTACAGGTGTATGCCATGTATTTTGTGATCTCTGTGGTGACTAGCACAAGCATGCAAACTAGGCTTCATGATGTTGCTGATTTCAGCCCTGCTCGGGATATTTTTATGCCATGTTAACTTGATGCTACAGAGAGTTCCATGCATATTTTGAGATACTTCAAGTAAGGATGTTTTGTTATACATGTCTTGCTCTATCCATCCATGCACTTGTTTGCAATTATGGAGTGCCATAGCTTGAGTCAATCGAGCTCTACTTTTGCTATAAAATGTTTCGCGTGTTGTTTACATGTTATTCAATTTGCCAAGGTTGTTGTAGAAGGATCCGTATGCTATGATGTTGTTCTGCCATGTATAGCTTCTATGCCATGTCTTCTTACTGTGAGTTGCCTTTCCATGCCATGTATTGCTCTGTGGTGAGTGGTTCAAGCTCACCAACATGCCTACTTATTGTTGTTTCGCCATGTATGAATCTGTAATATAACTTGCCATGTTTACATGGATGCCATCATATCTTCTCGATCCTTTTGGCTCATGGTCAGTAAGGACTTTTGTTCTATGAAATTAGTAGATTCATGCCATGCCTTTGTTTGCCATGTTAAGTTCCTGTAACATGTTGTTTGATAGCTCTAAACATTGCAACCTCGATGTTATTTCTCGCTAAAGTCCTAAACTGTTATTATTTGCAATCTTTCCATGTCATTTTGAGCATGTTCTAGTGATTTCGAGATAGTTCGTGTTCATGTTTTGTTATGCTTTACCTGTACATCTAGGCCATGCCTTTGTTTTCACGTTGAGATGTCAGTAGCATGTTGTTTTGGTGCTTGCAATATGCCTAGTTGTTTTTGGATGATTGTTGCAATGACTTGTATAGGGTGTATGTGTTGCACCGCTGTTCGCTTTTGAGTGTGCTCTATATGAAACTTGCTTGATTTTGCATGTAGTTTAATATTATCATGTTGCATCCTTGTTTTGAGGTGTTTGCTTGATGTTTGTATGCATTTTGCATCAATGCCATGTTTAACTTCTCGCATGCTGTAACGGAAGAAGAAATGCATTGATCGGGGAGTTTTTTATTTTGACAAAGGATGTAAATATCTCTAGAGCTCACAAACATCCGGTGAAATAGATAATAAGGTATCTTTTGCAAACAAAAGCGCCAATCTGCTCAACCTGATCCAAAACTTGTGAAGAAATAACACTTATTGTGCTTTGCAAGAAATGATCTTTAAGAATTAGTTTTTGAGTATCAATTGTTATACATGTTGGCTACTGATGACATGGCACTTTCTTATAGTCAACAGTTGGCTATCCTATTAAGTATTAACTGCGTGCCTCTTATACACCTAGATCGGAGGGATTAAATCAGATGACTTGAAGGGTAAGAGGAGATGTAAGAAATGGTTCATAGTAAGTCTTTCACCAAAGATCAGAGTAAAAATTCATACAAGGAAGATTCTAGACTAAACTATAAATGGATACACTTTTATTCATGCGTGATACTCCAATAGAGCAAGATCATGCATGGAAGTCTCCACATGCTTAGACAAATGATTACACTGAGTTAAGACTAATGATCAACATTTAACATGATAATGAGGTCCTGTGAACCTCCTTAGAGTCCCCTGCAAATCGTGGTTGGGGGTAAATACTACCATGCGCCTTCCATGTCCACATCACGGAAGATCCCGCCTCGCAGAAAGTCCTAGTCAAGATGATGGAGTCGCACGCCGCCTAATGCACTCGGGAGGGGTAGTAACAGTGAGCACGCACTCTACATCGGCCTCGTGGTCAGTCAGCACTACCAAGGCCGCCTCGACGACACTATAGAGACGGGCGCGGCCTGCTGCTGGCCTCCTCGCTTGTGCTCACGATCAAGAGAGAGGAAGACACCGCCGCTCTCCTCCGAGACTAGCAGGCGGCAAGTGATCCTCCAACGACTCGACCGATGGTGAACGGGTAGCACGCCTCAGACTTGATGTTCTCCCCCAAGGGCTAGAGGACCGCTGCACGATCCGGTGAGTTGATGCACGATGTCCGCCACAGCCCCAAAACGGCATCGGCACTCATAGCAAGAATTAAGGGTCCTTGGAGGCATTGACCAGCCGTCCATGAAACAAGTGGCTGTAGGGGACATTGCGCCAGTTTAATATATGAGAAAGTTACTACGAGATTTAATCCAATAAGCTACAAAAAAAATCATGACGACTATAACAGTAGATTAAACTAATCATGTGGACTAGCATATTAGATGAACAGATAGAATCTAGTAGGATACAGAGTAGAAACATGAATTCTACCACGATTTCGAATAGGAAGGACAGAAACACATAATGGTGTAATGGGAGCAGCACCATGAGCCGAGGTTGTCGCCCATGTCATTGAGGAAGAGGTCGCCTGTGTCGGGGAAGAAGTCGCCGCCGGTGAAGTCGTGGCTGCCATAGTCATCATGAGTGCGCCTCCCCAAATTTCAACAATACTACCAAATTTCGTAGTGGAGGGAGGGCTGTAGAGGATGTTAAGTCACTTAATGGAGCGCAGGAGTAGTACACTAGCAAAGAGATGCACACCTATATAAGCCACCCTCCACCTGCACAAGGGTTGCCACGCCTGTACACACACACACGACATCCAGTCGACCGCCCGAAAGCACCCCAGACGTGGGCATTCCTCCTCAAGGGCCTAAACTCAGAAACTCATGTGTACAACTTCTCCGTAGCTAGGATCTTGCCTCCTCATACCTACCCCCATTCTACAAACTACCTAGGTCCACGAAAGTTGGTGCCCACCATGGGCAGGTGTCTTAGCGAATTTTTGGTGAAGTTGTGATTTTTCCGATTCCCATCATCATGGTTTCCGGTGGATTGGCTGAGGGTCGCGAGATCCATCTCGCCTGCTCGTCACCGATGACTCCGCCCGCTTCAAGAGGCTCCACTGACGCCGAGGCGCCCCCGTCTGCGGGTCGACGACTTCGCCAGATGCGTCTTCGGGCGCGGTTCTTCTCCGAGCAGCCTGGAAACCCAAGACGGCGGTTGGTTCTGTGGGTGTCCTTGCTCCCCGTTGTTCTCCGGGCAAGCTGCTCCGGCCGATCATGATCCAAGAAGGGTGAGATGTGCAAGGTCCGCTACCGCCAATACCCCACAAGTCGCCATAATCGAGGCCCGGCGAAAGTCTCTACGTACGATGTTCGACCGCTTAATGGTCTGGCCGAGATCGTGATCCGAAAAGCGGCAGAGATCCCGCGGCGGAAATCTTGATGGTCAATTGGCCGTGTAGTCCTCCTGGCTTCCCCCGCAACGACGATGGCGATGGCGGCGGCGATCCGTCGCGCGTTCACGAGGAGTACCGCCCCGAGCCCCTTTCCTCGCAGCAGAGGGAAGAGCTTCGCCGCTACAATATGGATGCACTTCACACTCCTATCATTGGAGAAACCCCGAGGTCTGCGGTTTTGAGGAGGCGCGCTTAGCCAATCTTGGTCGAAAGCGAAGATCGACTCGAGAACCTCCAAAGACGCACTTGCCGACGCATGCTCGGCAAAGCGATCCTAATCCAATGACGACAGCTTTTTCCGCCTCACAGCAGCAGCCCGAGTAGCAGAGTCAATTCAGCCTTCGCAATGGCTGGCGAGAGTTTGATGCTAATCTGGCTTTGCTCCGCAGCCGCGTAGTAGAACACAATAGTATCTCGCCGCATAGGATTCAGTGCAGATCTGTGATGGCGACACAATCCAGCTTGGCTCACAGCCCAAGATCGCCTGCGTATGCGTGAGGGACGTGGGCACCGCAAGATCAAGATGGAAATGACGAGCAATATGACGATCATTGCCGAAAGTGCCCACACTTCCCTTCTATGGAGTGGGGTCATATGTGCCCTCGCAAAGATGATGATGTACGCCTCACAAAGGGCGGGCTAAGAATTCTAGTCGACCCTGTGGAGCCGGGCTTTGATGCGAGATCAATTCTTGTTCAAGGTCCTGTTGATATGAACAGAGCACACAAAGAGGGTCATGACAGAGATCACCTGACTGGTAGCAGAGTGCATGTTTCAGTCCAGAGTGCTTCAAACAGAAAGCCATCAGGCTGCAGGATTCCTCCCAACTTCAGGTTGGCGACTGGAGTCAACAAGTTCACTGGTGAGTCCAAGCCTGGCACTTGGCTTGAGGATTACCGAATGGCTGTACAGATCGGTGGTGGCAATGATGAAGTGGCCATGAATCACCTTCCTCTGATGTTGGAAGGCTCAACTAGAGCATGGTTGACTCAGCTGGCACCTGGCAGCATATACAGTTGGGAAGAACTCGCCCGAGTGTTTGTTAGAACTTTTCAGGGTACTTGCAAATGGCCAGCGGGGTTAACAGAATTGTAGTCCTCCGTTCAAAAACCGAATGAGACCTTGAGAGATTATGTCCAGAGATGGATCACATTGCACCATACAGTGGAGAGTGTGTCGATCACCAAGCAGCCAGCATTCAAGGAGGGTGTTAAGTATCGAGAGTTGAATCTGAAATTCGGTCGGACAGGGGATTTGTCCCTGACTCGGATGATGGAGATTGCCACCAAATACGCTAACAGTGAAGAGGAAGACCGACTCCGGAGTGGCAAGCACAAAACAGTCGCCTAGGAAACCGGAGGAGGAAATTCCAATCGAAATGTAAGGCCGAGCCAGCTGCTCCTCAAGTAGGCTTTAGTTGTGGCTCAAGGAAAGTTCAAGGCGGCTTCAAAGGGCCCCTGGAACCCCAAGAAAGTGAAAGATCAAGTCGAAATGATGTGTTGATTTACCATGCCACATTCATACCAAGAAAGATGAAGAGGGTAATCTTACTTACCCTAAACACACCACTGACAAAGGCGATTCCCCGATCCAGAGAAGCCCGAGAGAAACAACCCAATGAGAAGGAAAAGGAGTCAGACAAGGGTGAGGATAAAGAAGAAGATGATGATGGTTTTCCCAACGTCAATTCCACTCTGATGATTTTTGTTGATGTTGAGAGCAAAAGTTGATTGAAAGTTATCAACAGAGAAGTGAACATGGTTGCTCCGGCAACACCAAGTTATTTGAAGTGGTCCCTGCATCGCCATCACATTCTGACCATCCACCATCCAAAGACGATAGCCACCCCTGGGAGGCAACCGTTGGTGGTCGACCCAGTTGTTGAAGGTACTCGACTGACTAAAGTGCTGATGGATGGTGGTAGCGGCCTGAATATCATTTATGCTGAAACCTTGAAAGGAATGGGCATTCCAATGTCCAAGCTCAGTGAAGGCAATATGAGTTTCCCAGGCGTTATACCTGGCAAGAAGGCTGAATCACTCGGCCAGATCGCCCTTGATGTGGTTTTCGGTGATTCCAAGAATTACCGCAAAGAAAAGTTGACATTTGAAGTAGTGGATTTCCAGAGTGCTTATCATGCTATTCTGGGCAGGCCTGCCTATGCACATTTCATGGCTCGATCATGTTACGTATACCTCAAATTGAAAATGCCTGGTCCCAGAGGAGTGATCACTATCACTGGCAATCGGCAGAAGGCAGAAGAGTGCTTCCACAAGGGCTCAAAAATCGCCGATGCACAAATGGCAGCAGTCGAAATGCAAGAATACCGGAAGAACGCAGATCCAAGTGATTTGTTGCGCTCCAAGAAGCCTGCCACGGATTCTGCATTTCAGTCGTCCGGTGAAATCAAACCGATTCATATTCACCCGACCGATCCTAATGCTGCTCCTACTCATATCTCAACATCACTAGACAGAAAATAGGAACAAGCGCTCATCCAGTTCCTCCGTGAGAACTGGGACATCTTTGCATGGAAACCTTCCGACATGCCGGTGTACCTGTGGACCGGCTGAGCATCGCTTACAGTCGACCCGAAATAAACCAGTCAAGGAACATCTTGTCCACCGTGTAAGAGAAAAGCAATTGCCGAGGAAGTGGCTCGCCCGGAAGCTGAGTTCATCCGAGATTTACCACCCGAGTGGCTCGCTATATTGTCATGGTTCAAGAAGGACGACTCACTTCGCATGTGCATTGACTTCAAGCATATCAATCGGGCCTGCCTAAAGATTATTTTCCTCTCCCCCGTGATCGACCAAATCATCGACTGACCGCGGGTGTGAGCGATTGTCTTTATGGACGCTTATTCCGGTATCATCAGATCCGATCAGATGGACCCGGCGAGATAAAAACGGCTTTCATCACTCCATTCGATGCTTCTTATGTCACTATGCCATTCGCTTGAAGAACGCCGAGCCACATTCATGAGGATGATTCGTAAGTGTTTGCTCAATCAAATCAGTCGTAATGTGGAAGCATACATGGATGACATTGTGGTCAAGTCACGAATGGTTCCGACCTGCTGGCTGACCTTGTTGAAACTTTTGCCAACCTCGTAAAGTATGATATCGCTTAATCCATCAAAGTGCACATTCGGAGTTCCCGGCGGAAGTTACTCGCTTCCTCGCTTCTCTAACAAGGGATCGACGCTAACCCAGCAAAGTTGGTGCTATACTCCGGATGAAACGCCATGTGTGTGTGCATGATGTCAAGAAGCTTACAGTTGTTTTGCCGCTTTGAGTCGATTCATTTCGCCTTTGAAAAGGCATTGCCTTTACCGATCGATGAAGAAATCTGATAAGTTCGAGTGGACTCCATGAAGCTGATGCAGCGCTTGCGTAACTCAAAGCCCCGCTTCACTCCAGCCGGTGCTTGCTGCCCCAATCAAGCAAAGAGCCTTTATCGCTTTATGTTGCAGCCACTCAAGTTGTCAAGACAAGACTACTACGAAAGCCGGAAGAAGAAGGAAAAGCCTATAAAGTTCAACGCCAAAGATACTATGTTTCAAGTTCGACTCCATCCAAGCAAAGATATCCACATTATCGTGCTTGTTTATGGATTTACATGACCACGAAGAAGGTTGCACACTATTTCTCCGATCACCCATTACAGCAAGCTTACACACCATTGTCGAGATCCCGAACAATGAGATGCAACTAGTCGAGTGGCAAAGTGGACGATTGAACTCCTTCCCTTGGATATCAAGTTTGAGGCAAAGAAAGCTATCAAGTCCCAAGGAATAGCAGATTTCTCACGAAAGTGGGTCGAACAGCAACCATCGACCAGATTCACTCGAGCATTGACCATGTTCTTCGATGGATCCAAAATGCTGAATGGTTCCGGTGCTGGGGTGGTATTAGTATCCCCCCGAGGTGAGAAACTCAGCTATGTTCTCCAGATTCATTTTGACTCCTCCAACAATGAAGCTGAATATGAAGCACTTTTGTACGGGTTGCATATGGCCATTTCACTCGGCGTCCGTCGCCTCATGGTCTATGACAACTCAGATTTAGTGGTTAATCAAGTGATGAAGGAGTGGGACGTCAGAAGCCCAACTATGACTGGTTATTGTAATGCAGTGAGAAAGTTAGAGAAGAGGTTTGAGGGGTTAGAGCTCCATCACATACCCCGACTGAAAAATCAAGCAACCGATGATTTGGCAAAGATAGGTTCCAAGAGGGAGGCCATTCCCAGCAATGTGTTTTTGGAACATATTCATACACCTTCGCCAAGAAGATCCTTTCATCAAGAGCCCCCACAACCAAAGGGTGCCACTGATCCGACTAAAGTCGAAGTCCCAGCCGTGGTCGACTTGATCATGGAGGCCTTGGTCATCACTCCCAACTGGACAGTGTCGTACATCGCGTACATTCTGAGGAAGGAGCTCCCAGAGGATGAAGAAGAGGCTCAACCGATCGTCTGCCGATCCAAAGCCTTTACCGTGATAAGAGGACATCTGTTCATAGAAAGTGTAATCGAGTCACCGTAAATGCATAACATCGTAAGAAGGTCGAGTGATCCTCCACGACATCCACTGGGACCTGTGGTCACCATGCCTCCTCGAACAATTGTGGCAAAGCATACCGAAGGGATTTTATTGGCCACAGCAAATGAGATGGCAAAAGAAATAGTCGACAAATGTGAAGGTTGCCGCTTTACTCTAACATGTCTCACAAGCCTGCATCATCCCTCAAGACCATTCCACCTATCCGCCCTTTGCTGCTTGGGGATTGATATGGTTGGACCTCCGAGGATCTGGCAGGAGCGGCTTCACCATGTGCTCGTGGCAGTCGATAAGTTCACCAAATGGATTGAAGCCAAGCCTATCAAAAATCTTTTAAGCTTAGTACCGGCACGTCACCATCAGAGAGTTAACATTCAGATATGGTGTTCCGCACAACATCATCACTAACAATGGGTCGAACTTCAACTCTGATGAGTTCAGAGCCTTCTTCGCTTCCCAAGGCACTCAGGTCGACTATGCTTCAGTCGCCCACCCCCAGTCAAATGGACAAGCTGAAAGAGCAAACAGATTGATTCTCAAAGGACTGAAACCCCGACTGATGCATGATCTCAAGCACGCAGCAGTGCCTGGGTCGATGAACTTCCATTAGTGCTTTGGGGATTGAGGACAACTCCCAATCGGTCGACTCGCCGAACTCCATTCTTCTTGGTCTATGGAGTGAAGTCAGACTCGAAAGTGACTTGCTTCACAATGCACCCCGAGTCGAGCTTTTCTCGTAAGATGAAGCGTAACAGGCACGACAAGATGCAGCTGATCTCCGGAAGAGGAAAGAGAGACGGCCCTGATCCGTCGACCATCTATCGCTGAAGACCTGGCCGATTCCACACCGTAAACGGAGGGGTCGAGCATTTCAAGAGGGAGACTTGGTTCTTCGAGGGATCAGCAGAAACCACACAAGCTTGCTCCTGCTTGGGAAGGCCCCTTCATCGTCACCAGAGTGCTCTACAATGGAGGGTACCACATTTACAACGTCGAGCACAAGAAAGACGAGCCACGCGCTTGGAATGCGGAGCTGCTCCGCCCCTTTTAAACTTAAGCATTCAGATCACAGATGTAATAAGAAATACCTTCTAGTTTGATTATCAAAGACACAATTTACAGTCTCCTAAATGATTGTTGTTTCTCTTTATATGTTTCAAATCTCAAAGGTGCCTTAGATACAAACTGCTTTACGCCTAATTTTGAAAAAGAATCATGTCGAGTGAGGAGCAAGTCTCTCACTGGGGCTTAGCCAAGAACTGCTTTCACCTAAGTTTGAAAAATCTTACCGAGTGGTGAGCAAGCTCACTTGGGGCTTAGATGCTAATCCGCTTCGCCTAAGTTTGAAAAATAATCATGTCGAGTGAAGAGCAAGCCTCTCACTCAGGGCTTAGCTGCAAACTGCTTCACTTAAGTTTGAAAAATCCTACCGAGTGGTGAGCAAGCCTCTCACTGGGGCTTAGCTGCAGTCCAAGACTGACTAAGATCGTAAAATCCTACTAAGTGGTGAGCAACCTCCCAATTGAGGCTTAGCTGCGGTCCAAGATCACCAAGTTTAAAATCCCACCGAGTGGTGAGCAAGCCTCTCACTGGGGGCTTAGCTGCAGTCCAAGACTCGCCTAAGTTTAAAAATCCCACCGAGTGGTGAGCAACCTCCCACTGGAGGCTTAGCTGCGGTCCAAGATCGCCTAAGTTTAAAAAAATCCCACCGAGTGGTGAGCAATCCTCTCATTCGGAGGCTTAGCTGCAGTCCAAGACTACCTAAGTTTAAAATCCCACCGAGTGGAGAGCAATCCTCCCACCGAGGGCTTAGCTGCATCCAAGACTCACTAAGTTTGTAAAATCCCACCGAGTGGTGAGCAATCCTCTCACTCGGGGGCTTAGCTGCAGTCCAGTACTCGCCTATGTTTAAAAAATCCTACCAAGTGGTGAGAAATCCTCTCACTAGGAGGCTTAGCTACTGTCCAATACTCGCCTAAGTTTCAAAAAAATCCTACCGAGTGGTTAGCAATCCTCTCACTCGGAGGCTTAGCTGCAGTCCAATACTCGCCTAAGTTTAAAAAATCCTACTGAGTGGTGAGCAATCCTCTCACTCGGGGGCTTAGCTGCAGTCAAGTACTCGCCTAAGTTTAAAAAATCCTACCGAGTGGTGAGCTATCCTCTCACTCGTGAGGCTTAGCTGCAGTCCAAGATTTGCCTAAGTTTGAAACACGCCCCGATCCGCAAGGACGAGGAGGTGCAGTCGACTCACAACCTTCTTCGAGCTGCGCCATTAAGTATAACATGCGCCTCCATCCTGATCCGCAAGGACGATTTAGGTGCAGGTCGATCGCAACCTTCTTCAAAACTTCCCTACTAGTATAACGCTCGCCCATCCCGATCCGCGAAGGACGCACGAGGTGCAGGTCGACCGACCTTCTCCTCAGAGCTGCATCTCAAGTACAAAGATTATTCCGAGTGAAAGACAAGTTCCACTCAAAAGCAAACACAAGCATATGAAGAGATAAACCAAGTTTAGATAAATCCTAAGGTTTCGGACCACAGACTGAAGTACTCGGGCATCAAGCCCGAAGGAGTTTAACGGTTACAAAATCACTCGGCATTCCGAGGCAAATTTAAGGTGAGGCATAAAAGTTTGTTCACTCCGCTGGAGGAGGGCTAGCAGGCTCGACAAACTCGCCCGTGTCGATTCCACAAGAATCCGAGTGGCAGCAGCAATAAAGGTCTCCATGAAAGATTGGAAGTCGTGGCCTCTTGGTATTGGCAACCTTGATCACCGCCACTTTCTTCTCGCGCTTCCTTGCAAAGGGACACGAACCAAGGAGAGAGCCACATAAGCGCCGCACCGAAAGCGTAAGACTTCTTCCATTCTTGCACTCTACCGAACTCATTAAGTCGAAGTCATCGAGACTCGAGGTCATTCTCGAGCATCGCCTTGGCCGTAGAGCTGTGTCGATTCATGACATTGCGACTTTCACGAGCAAGATAGTCGACAACACCAAAGAACATGAGATTCGAGTCGGCATCGCTCATGGCAGCTTCATTCTTGATCGAGAGTGGATGGGGTCCAAGCTTGTCTCAACTCGCCCATTTTTCCTCGTTCTTGCAAAACTCGCACGCACAATTGAAAGATGAGTCGCTGGTTGTATGCCTAGTCGACAATAACAAGTCACCGGGTCAAGAAAATACCTTCAAGCATGACTTAACAGCTTCTTGGCAAGACCTCCCTGATAGTTCTCCAGATCGTCCTCTTATGTAGAAATGCCTTCCATCTTCTCATTCAGATTGTTATTGTCCTTCTTCAAAGTAGTCGCTTCCTTATTGGCTTCATCAAGGGCAGTTTTCAACTTGGCGCTTTTCCAGCTTGCCGATCGGGTTAGCTTCGCTCAGCAAGTGCTGTTTCTCATCACCTGTTTTCTCAGGCGGCCGCAAGATCTTGATCCTTTTCGCCAGAGCTTGGTTCAGCCTCAAAGAAATAACACTCGATTCAGAAAGCAATAACATCTGGTTCGTAGACAAATCACGACAAGTTTTCTTACCAGCGGCTTCATCCTTGGCCTTCTGAAGATTTGTCTTGGCCAGCTCCAGATCGAGGTTGAGCTTTATCTGCTTCTTCTCCAAGTCAGAAAAACAAGCTCCAAGTTCACAAGATTGTGAATCAAAAGACACCAATCGACAGATGGAAAGATTGGTTACTTCGCAGCAATGGTCCGACAAATTAACATGTTCTAAGACTACTGCTGAATCAAACATCCAACAATAGTCTGGGATACACCAAGGTGCACTTAGCGTGCTCCCCATCGGTTCAGCTTCCACTCGACGTGGTCTGCCCAGCCGAGTGTAAAAAAGAGGCAGTTAGTTCTCGCACCGTAGCCGATCGCTCGCAATGACCACGGTCTCGGATTACACTCTGGGTGCACTTAGCGCGTCCCCATCGGTTCAGCTTTCCACTGACGGGTCCGACCAGGCCGAGTGAGAAAATTTCAATTAAGACCATAGTCGATCGCCTGCAGCCAACCATGGTCTCAGTGGATTACACCCAATGGGTACACTCAGCGTGCCCCCACTAGTCCAAAGATCCAATCGACACAACCTAGTCGACTCAAGATGCAAGTTTGCTCAGTGGAAAATCAAAACACCCAGTGGATGTACGAATGTGAAACACAGACAGATGCAAAGATTGTTCAAGGAAAGTTTTCAGGTAGCATATCCTAACAGAACAAGCAACAAGCAAAAGAGTCGCCGGCAATCTGCTAACCTGGACGTTGCTCTGGAGAGCGGAGCTGGGGTCATAAGCAGCTTGACTGGCTTCCCGGACCATCTTCATCTGCTCCATCATAATGCTCGCCTGGTGTATAACCTCTTTGGCAGCACCCACCTGGTCCTCCGGGATGTGATGCAGCAAAAGTGAATGTGGATCGCCGAGTCTCGCGCGGGCCGACGCTGAAGGCTGAGCACTGATGCTATGGCGAAGGTGACAAAGTCCGATTGGCATCGCCGCTTCCTAGATTACGGCTCCATCGCCGTGTCGATTTCAAGGCATTTTACCAAAGGGATGTTTTCCTGCTTCTTCTTCCTAAGGTCCTCGCCGCTCATCCTCATCGTCGCCCGGGAGATCAATGATGTTGGGAGGAGCTGCAAAAGATCACGCCGTAATTCAGTCGACCATGGTTCAATCGACAAACAAAGACAAGAGTATGAAGGTTATACCTTGGTTGAAGTGACCGATCTTCCATGTCCTCGCCCTTGTTTTTGTAAGGTAAGTCCCGAGGTAGCGGCACCGCTGATTTCAAGATTCATCCGATCAAATCAAGAGAAAAGTAGACAACATGTAACCTTGGGTAAAATGAAGATGTAACACTCACACGTATAAATAGGATGTCGATTTTGATTTTGGGCAGAGCCTTCTGAGCCTTCGGTGCTACAACTTTGGACTGCTTCGGAGCCTCTTCACTCGGTGCTGGAGAAGACGTCCGAGGATGCTTTCATGATTGCCCGGTCTACCCGGCCGCTTTGCCGGATGCTTTCCGGATCATGAGTGTGCTTGATCGCTTTTCCCTGCTGTGGAGGTGAGTCGACTCTTCTTCATCACTTGGGTCGCCGCCTCCTCATCGCCCTCTCCGCTGAGTGCCACTCACGCCTCGCCTCCACTCGCCCCCTCTAGATCCTGCCATCGCTTCCCTCTGCTGGCCATCGAAAGTACATTTCAAGAAGGGCCTCGAAGACAACAAGCAAGTCAAAATCAGTCGGTTGACAGAAGTAGCTACATGATAAATCAAGAAAACACTCGACAATTTAGAGTTGGGCCTTGTCTGCTTGCATTTAGTTGTCGAGTGGAGGGACTCTCTTGGACCCCTAGGATTATCTTTGTTGCCGTGATACCCCTCAACCACTTCTCCACCGTGATCCTCGCCGGTCTCTTATGGTGGGTCCGTGGAATCATCAATGCCCGAATATATCCACATCGGATGGTCACGAGATTGAAGCGGCTGAATGTATGCCTAAGGAAGACCTCTAACTGATCCATACCGTCACACCATCACGGACGAGCTGGACCACTCGCCGACCAGCACCTTCACATCCGCTTTCTCCTCCGGGGTCACTTTCAAGGCGGAGGGCTTCTTTACTCGAGCCATGGAAAAGGGAGGAAGTCCAGTGGACTGACCTGGAGTCGGCTGGTCTTTGCAGTAGAACCAGGTCGACTGCCACCCTTCGATTGACTCGGGAAGGATCATAGCTGGGAAAGAGCTTTTACCCCTCATCTGAATCGCAAGACCCCTACACATCTGGATCACTTCCATCCTTTCATCACTCGGATTGGCCTTCTTGACCGACTGGGAGCGACACATGAAAATGTGCTTGAAGAGGCCCCAGTGTGGTCGACAACCGAGGAAATTCTCGCACATAGACACGAAGGCAACAAGGTACACGATGGTGTTGGGGGAAAAGTGGTGGAGTTGTGCTCCAAAGAAGTTCAAGAAAGCTCGGACGAAAGGATGAGGAGGTAGAGAAAATCCGCGGTCGACGAGGGTGGCGAGGAGAACGCACTCACCCTCCTGCGGCTGCGGCTCGGTCTCGCCTCGTGGAGCCACATGATCCGTAATGATCAGTCCCCTCACCAGATCGTCGAGGTCGTCCTGACAGATCGTCGACCGAAACCAGTCGCCCTAGATCCAGCCGCGCGGCAGGCCGGACCACGACGAGGATCCGCCTCGGCTGGACTTCTTCCCCTTTGCCTTCGATGTTGCCTTCTTCATGCGCTCCAAGGCCATCGTCCTCTCCTTCCCTATCGTTGCAGGCGGAGCTCGAACAGAGCGGCAGCGCTGAGAGCAGAGGTGGCTGTGGCGGAGAAAATAGAAGAGGAGGAAGAGGAATGATAACGCACAGTGCGAAAACCCCAGGCCAGCGCCTTATATGAGATCTTTTCCGAGTGGCTGACCCGTGGGCCCAGGCGATCCTGTCAAATCCCACAACAGCCGCGCACGCGATACATGGCGAAAAAGGCGGCGCAAGAATCAAGGCGACCCTGCCTAATCCATCCCGACATCGCGGCTCCCTCCACACAAGGCTTCCCAAAATTCAATCCTGTGAGATCCGCAACAAGAGAGCAACCTATCGATCAAGATTATTTCCATATCAGACTGCTTAACAATGAAAGTTCACTGACAAAACCAAGAAAGGATCAGGTGACTCAAAAAGAAGTTGAGTCATCGTGTTGATTCATTTGACCAGCAAGACACTTCAAGCGCAAAATTGAGTCGGCAGTATTCTCAACTCCTTCTCCACTCAAACCCTGAACCATTCGGGGGCTAATGATGAAGCTATGTACCTAGGGTAGGGTCATAGGCCTGACCTAGACACCATCCCCTAGGATATCACCTTAAAGTCAGAAGTATTCAAAGGATAACAGCATCCACTCACTGTACATTCCACCCGAAGGTTCTATGTCACCGAACCGCAATGTAAACCACTGGCTGCATAAAAAGATCTAAAGTCACTCTGCACAACAATGGTCGGGCGTTACTCATAGACTTACTGATCATTTATATCACTTTATTACGGACGTTACCTGTAACACTCCCTCTTTATGTACATTGAACTCCTTGTAACGTGGGCAGGCTGGGGTCCTGGCGCACTCTATATAAGCCACCCCCCTCCACTGGCACAAGGGTTGGCACGTCTTGTAACACACACACACACACACGCATAATCCAGTCGACAGCCTCCGGGCACCGAGACGTAGGGCTATTACTTCCTCCGCGAAGGGCCTGAACTCATAAAACTCGTGGGTACAACTTCGCCATAGCTAGGATCTTGCCTCCCATACCACCCCATTCTCCGCAGCCTTAGATCCACGATGTGTGTTTTAACCTTTTTAGTAATGATATCTCACATTGTTCGCACGAGCTCAATCTCGGGCGAATCCCATGTAACCGCTGATTTCCATCCGATGGTGGCCTGTTTTAAGCCATAGTATTTGACAAACCGCCACCCTTACACACGCCCCAGAATCGCTGCGCATGCTATAACTGCCATGTCTCCCAAATAACGCTTGCTTGGGATTGAGTTAGCACCGATGGCGGTTCAAGTCGCTCCATGCTCGGGCATTGAAGTTTGTAACTATTTTAGATTAGAATATACTACTCCTCCAGTGCTAGTAGTAGAGCTGAGTCCTACTCCACTACTACTCTACTCAAGCAAGTTAGGGCATAGTAGTAGGTACTGTAGGGAGTACCATTACTATGATCACTCAATATGACCCTACGCTGCTGGTATGTGTCTCGTAAGTCAAGCGGCATGCTGTAGTCATCATCACCTATCCACTTCCTGCAGCACATATTCGCTTCTCCATCTTTTGTCCACTCTTCCATCCTCGCTAATGCGCTGGCCCCCTCGTCCAATCTTCCATCCTCGCTAAGGCGCCCCCTCGTCCAAACCCAAGCACTAACAATGGCATAACCGAGCAGCGTCCACGAAAGAGTGGCTGGAATTCGCCCCCACAGAGGTAATCAAGCTCATTGTTTCGCTGTGGACAATCTCAAGATTATGCCGCCGCCACGTGCTCGCTTGGCTGTACCATTTACTCAAAGCCCTCAGCCGAGCTTTTTAAGCCAGCTCCTTGCTTGCCGATGTCACCGTCTTCGTAAACGACGGTCATGCAGCGAATAATCGTAGGGTGGAGAGCATCAACCCCTTGATCGCGATCCGATCCCAGAATCCTCAACTACATTAACGGTATGTACTAGGTCGGCATGAACACGCCTTGGATGGTGCTCGCCGACGGTCGCGGCAATTGGATGCTCGGAGGTCCACACCCAATGATTGATCCCCTTCTTTGATTAACACCGCATCGCTTTGGCACCGTGGACCGTAATACTCGAATCTTACAAAGAGCCAACATGATACCAAGTTTGATCTGCTCAAGTTGTAATCGCCTAGTGCCCACAAGATCTCGTGGAATTATAAAGACTTCGTGATAATTGCGCTTCTTCAACCGCGGTCTCGCTTATCCGCTGTGTCATCGCGTAAGTGGATAAATCTGCACGCCCATCGCAAGATCATACATCCTCCATGGTTCTCTCGATGCCATTGAACACAAGGGCTTCATTTATGCCGTCGATTCTTCTATGGTCGGACGATTGCTGGCCTACTCCAGCCATCGCTATAAACGGTTGTTACATGTAACGCCTCGATTCGGCGCGCCAGTGTCCGCTGCTTATTCGCCGCCTTTGCCATGTCATGTGCTTGCGTGTTGCACTTTTCCATGTCATCATCTGCATTTTATCATGTCATCATATGCATTGCATTGCATACGTGTTCGCCCCATGCATCCGAGCATTTTCCCTGCTGTCCATTTTGCAATCCGCACTCCTATGTCTCCCGCCGCCTCTTTTACCTCTTTTTCGTGTGTGGGTATTAAACGGTTCTCGAATGGCCCGAGGTTTGTCAAGCGGCCTTGGTATAGCACCGGTAGACCGCCTGTCAAGTTTCGTGCCATTTGGAGGTCGTTTGGTACTCTGTGGTGACTATGTGGTGTTAGTTTCTGATTCTTATCAGAACATGCACTTTTGTCATTTTTGCCATGATTGATGTGTGCACCCTATGAACTTGAGTCCTACATGTGTTTTGTAATATGCCATGCCATATTTACAGGGGTGTATGCCATGTATTTTTGTGATCTCTGTGGTGACTAGCACAAGCATGCAAACTAGGCTTCATGATGTTGCTGATTTCAGCCCTGTTCTGCATTGATATTTTTATGCCATGTTAACTTGATGCTACAGAGAGTTCCATGCATATTTTGAGATACTTCAGTAAGGATGTTTTGTTATACATGTCTTGCTCTATCCATCCATGCACTTGTTTGCAATTATGGAGTGCCATAGCTTGAGTCAATCGAGCTCTACTTTTGCTATAAAATGTTTCCTGGCAGGTTGTTTACATGTTATTCAATTTTGCCAAGGTTGTTGTAGTTGATCCGTGTATGCTATGATGTTGTTCTTGCCATGTATAGCTTCTATGCCATGTCTTCTTACTGTGAGTTGCCTTTCCATGCCATGTATTGCTCTGTGGTGAGTGGTTCAAGCTCACCAACATGCCTACTTATTGTTGTTTCTGCCATGTATGAATCTGTAATATAACTTGCCATGTTTACATGGATGCCATCATATCTTCTGATCCTTTTTGGCTCATGGTCAGTAAGGGACTTTTGTTCTATGAAATTAGTAGATTCATGCCATGCCTTTGTTTGCCATGTTAAGTTCCTGTAACATGTTGTTTGATAGCTCTAAACATTGCAACCTGATGTTATTTCTGCTAAAGTCCTAAACTCGTTATTATTTGCAATCTTTCCATGTCATTTTGAGCATGTTCTAGTGATTTCTGGAGATAGTTCAGTGTTCATGTTTTGTTATGCTTTACCTGTACATCTAGGCCATGCCTTTTGTTTTCACGTTGAGATGCTGTAGCATGTTGTTTTGGTGCTTGCAATATGCCTAGTTGCTGTTTTGGATGATTGTTGCTATGACTTGTATAGGGTGTATGTGTTGAACCGCTGTTCGCTTTTGAGTGTGCTCTATATGAAACTTGCTTGATTTTGCATGTAGTTTAATATTATCATGTTGCATCCTTGTTTTGAGGTGTTTGCTTGATGTTTGTATGCATTTTGCATCAATGCCATGTTTAACTTGTTTTGCTCATATCTTCTAGGCCGAGTCTCAATTAAATGAACTTTATATGTAACTTGACTAGAATTTCATGTAGATCATCGTGGTGCATGTTAACTTGCTGTTTAACAACTTGAACATAAGGTTTATTCAGATCTGGACCAATTTCGAAATTTGCATATGAGGACTTACCGGAATTGTTCTATGTTGTTTCCGGCCTCATTTAAACTTGCTTTGATGTGTTGCTCTTGTATGCATCATCTCTTGCCATGAGTAGCCTCATCCTAGCTTTGTCATGCATCATGCTTGTTGTGCATCATGTCTTGTCTATGTGTGGTGTGTTTACTATGTTGTGTGCTTCTTCTTGTTAGTTCCCTGCTTGCTGTAATCGTGAGGATTCGCTCGCTCACACTTGGTTCGGCTTCTTCCGCTCGCCTTCTTCATGGACTCGTTCTTCTTCCTTGCGGATTTCAGGCAAGATGACCGCTACCCTGGATCTCACTACTATCATTGCTATGCTAGTTGCTTCGTTCTTTCGCTAAGCTGCGCTACCTATCACTTGCTGCTCAAGCCATCCCATATTGCCATGTCAGCCTCTAACCTTTGCACCCTTCTTAGCAAACCGTTGTTTGGCTATGTTACCGCTTTGCTCAGCCCCTCTTATAGCGTTGTTAGTTGGAGGTGAAGATGAAGTTTGTTCCTTTTTGGAACATGCAGATGTTGTTCCTTGTTGCAACATGTTTACTTGTTGGGATATCACAATATATCTTATTTAATTAATGCATCTATATACTTGGTAAAGGGTGGAAGGCTCGGCCTTATGCCTGGTGTTTTGTGAAGGAAATATGCCCTAGAGGCAATAATAAAGTTATTATTTATTTCCTTATATCATGATAAATGTTTATTATTCATGCTAGAATTGTATTAACCGGAAACATAATACATGTGTGAATATATAGACAAACAAGATGTCACTAGTATGCCTCTACTTGACTAGCTTGTTAATCAAAGATGGTTATGTTTCCTAACCATGAACAAGGAGTTTTTATTTATTAACAAGGTCACATCATTGGTTGAATGATCTGATTGACATGACCCATTCCGTTAGCTTAACACTTGATCGCTTAGTATGTTAATGCTTTCTTCATGACCCATACATGTTCCTCGTAACTATGAGATTATGCAACTCCTGCTTACCGGAGGAATACTTTGGTACTACCAAACGCCACAACGAATCGGGTGATTATAAAGGAGTACTACAGGTGTCACCAAAGGTACTTGTTGGGTTGGCGATTTCGAGATTAGGTTTTGTCACTCCGATCGTCGGAGAGGTATTCTAGGCCTTCTCGGTAATACACATCACCTAAGCCTTGCAAGCATTACAACTAATGAGTTAGTTGTGAGATGATGTATTACGGAACGAGTAAAGAGACTTTACTGCAACGAGATTGAACTAGGTATTGATACCGACGATCGAATCTCGTAAGTAACATACCGATGACAAAGGGAACAACGATGTCGTTATGCGGTTTGACCGATTAAGATCTTCAGAGAATATGTAGGAACCAATATGGGCATCCAGGTTCCGCTTATTGGTTATTGACCGAGAATGGTTCTAGGTCATGTCTACATAGTTCTCAACCCGTAGGGTCCGCACGCTTAACGCTTCGGCGACAGTACATTATGAGTTTATATATGATGTTGATGTACCAAGGTTGTTCGAGTCCTGATGAGATCACGGACGACGAGGAGTCTCAAATGGTCGAGACATAAAGATTGATATATTGGAAGCCTATGTTTGTATTCGAATCACTCCGGTGAAATTGGGAATTTTACCGAGTACCGGGGTTACCGAACCCCCGGGGTCAATGGGCCTTGATGGGCCTTAGTGGAAGGAGAAAAGGGGGCCCAAGTGCTGGTCAGACTCTTCCCCCTCCCTAGTCCTATTAGGACTAGGAGAAGGGGCGCCTCTCTCCCTTCCCACTTGGGGAAACCTAGTTGACTAGGATTGGGGGAATCCTACCCCAGTAGGAGTAGGAAACCCCGGTGCGCCTCCTCTCTCTGGCCGCCAGCCCCTCCCTTCCTCCTTTATATATAAAGGCGAGGGCACCCCATGACACACAAGTTGATCTACGGATCTTTCCTTAGCTGCAGCGGTGCCCCTTCCACCATATTCCACTTCGGTCATATCGTCAAGCTTAGACGAAGCTCCGCTGGAGAAGTCATATCGTCATGAGCTTAGGCGAAGCCCCGCGCCGGTGGAGCATCATAACCGCCACCACGCCGTCGGTCGACGGAACTCATCCCCGACACTTTGCTGGATCGAGTCCGGGATCGCCATCGAGCTGAACGTGTGCGTAACTCGGAGGTGCCGTGACGCTCGGTGCTTGGATCGGTCGGATCGTGGAGACGCACGACTACATCAACCGCGTTGTTATAACGCCCGCTTTCGGGTTCACGAGGGTACGTGGACGACACTCTTCCTCTCGCTGCTATGCCATCACCATGGTCTTGCGTGATCGAGGAAAATTTTTGAAATTACTACGCTCCCCAACAAAGGGCATCCGAGCCTGGTTTTATGCGCTGATGTCATATGCACGAGTAGAACACAAGTGAGTTGTGGGCGATACAAGTCATACTGCCTACCAGCATGTCATACTTTGGTTCAGCGGTATTGTGAGATGAAGCGCCCGACCGACATTACGCCAGACGCTTACGCGAGACTGGTTTCACCGCCCGAGCACTCGCTGCTTAAAGGTGACCGGGCGGTGTCTGCTCTCTCACTTTAGTTGAACTGAGTGGCTACGCCCGTCCTTGAGAAGGTTAAACGGAGTCTATTTGACGAAGTATCGCTGTGGTTTTGATGCGAGGTAAGAACGGTTCTTGCTCAGCCCGTAGCAGCCACGTAAAACTTGCAACAACAAAGTAGAGGACGCCTAACTTGTTTTTGCAGGCATGTTGTGATGTGATATGGTCAAGACGTGATGCTATATTTTATTGTATGAGATGATCATGTTTTGTAACCAAGTTATCGGCAATCGGCAGGAGCCATATGGTTGTCGCTTATTGTATGAAATGCAACGCCATGTAATTGCTTTACTTTATCACTAAGGAGTAGCGATAGTCGAGAAGCAATAGTTGGCTAGACGACAACGATGCTACGATGGAGATCAAGGTGTCGCTACCGGTGACGATGGTGATCATGACGGTAAGCTCAGGCGATGGAGATCACAAGCACAAGATGATGATGACCATATCATATCACTTATATTGATTGCATGTGATGTTTATCCTTTATGCATCTTATCTTGCTTTGATTGACGGTAGCATTATAAGATGATCTCTCACTAAAATTATCAAGAAGTGTTCTCTCGAGTATGCACCGCTGCAAAGTTCAGAGTACCCGCACACCACGTGATGATCGGGTGTGATAAGTTCTACGCCCATCTACAACGGTGCAAAACAGTTGCACACGCTGAATACTCAAAGTTAAACTTGACGAGCCTAGCATATAATGAGATATGGCCTCGAACACGGAGACCGAAGGTCGAACGTGAATCATATAGTAGATATGATCAACATAGTGATGTTCACCATTGAAACTATTCCGCCTCACGGATGATCGGACACGGTTTAGTTAAATGGATCACGTGATCACTTAGATGACTAGAGAGATGTCCGCCTAAGTGGGAGTTTTTAATATGATTAATTGAACTTAAAATTTATCATGAACTTAGTACCGATAGTGTTTTGCTTGTCTATGTTTATCGTAGATAGATGGCTCGTGTCGTTGTTCCGTTGAATTTTAATGCTGCCTTGAGAAAGCAAAGTTGAAAGATGATGGTAGTAATTACACGGATCGGGTCCGTAATTTGAGGATTATCCTCATTGCTGCACGTAAAATTACGCCCCGAAGCACCGCTGGGTGACAGTGCTCGCTGCAGATGCCGAGCCGGTTGTGAACGCCCGCAAAGCAGAGCTGATGACTACTCTATAGTTCAGTGTGCCATGCTTTACGGCTTAGAACCGGTCTTCAACGACGCTTTGAACGCTATGGAGCATATGAGATGTTCCAGAGTTGAAGTTAATATTTCAAGCAAATGCCCGGATTGAGAGATATGAAGTCTCCAATAAGTTCTATAGCTGCAAGATGGAGGAGAATAGTTCTCACAAGGAGCACATACTCAAAATGTCCGGGTATAACAATCACTTAATTCAGCTGGGAGTTAATCTTCCGATGATAGTGTCATTGATGAATTCTCCAATCATCGCCACCAAGCTACAAGAGCTTCGTGATGAACTATAATATGCAAGGGATAACTAAGACAATTCCTGAGCTCTTCGCGATGCTAAAAGCTCGGAGGTAGAAATCAAGAAAGAGCATCAAGTGTTGATGGTCAACAAGACCACTAGTTTCAAGAAAAGGGCAAAGGGAAGAAGAAGGAAACTTCAAAAGAACAGCAAGAAAGTTGCTGATCAAGAGAAGAAACCCAAGTCTGACCTAAGCCCGAAATGAGTGTTTTACCGCAAGCGCATCGGACATCGAAGCGGAACTGCCCCAAGTATTTGGCGGATAAAAAGGATGGCAAGGTGAACAAAGGTATATATGATATACATGTTATTGATGTGTACCTTACTAGAGCTCGAGTAGCACTTGGTATTTGATACTGGTTCCGCTGCTAATATTTGCAACTCAAACAGGACTACGGAATAAACGAAGAATCGGCAAAGGACGAGGTGACGATGCGCTGGAAATGGTTCCAAAGTCAATGTGATCGCGGTCGGCACGCTATCTCTACATCTACCTTCGGGATTAGTTTTAGACCTAAATAATTGTTATTTGGTGCCGCTGAGCATGAACATTATATCTGGATCTTGTTTATTATGTAGACGGTTATTCATTTAATTCAGAGAATAATGGTTGTTCTATTTATATGAATAATATCTTTATGGTCATGCACCCTTGAAGAATGGTCTATTCTTGTTGAATCTCGACGAGTGATACACATATTCATAATGTTGAAGCCAAAAGATGCAGAGTTGATAATGATAGTGCAACTTATTTGTGGCACCGCCGCTAGGTCATATCGGTGTAAAACGATGAAGAAACTCCATACCGATGGACTTCGAATCACTTGATTATGAATCACTTGGTACTTATGTAACCGTGCCTCATGGGCAAGATGACAAAACGCCGCTTCCCGAACTATGGAGCGCGCAACTGATTTGTTGGAAATCATACATACCGATGTTTGTGGTCCAATGAATGTTGAGGCACGCCAAGGTATCGTATTTTCTCACCTTCACAGATGATTTGAGCAGATATGGGTATATCTACTTAATGAAACACAAATCTGAAACATTTGAAAAGTTCAAAGAATTTCAGAGTGAAGTGGAAAATCATCGTAACAAGAAAATTAAATTTCTACGATCTGATCGTGGAGGAGAATATTTGAGTTACGAGTTTGGTTTACATTTGAAAAATTGTGGAATAGTTTCAAGACTCACGCCACCCGAACACCACAGAGAAATGGTGTGTCCGAACGTCAGAATCGTATTTTACTAGATATGGTGCGATCTATGATGTCTATTTCCGATTTACCGCTATCGCTTTTGGGGTTATGCTTTAGAGACGGCCGATTCACGCTTGAATAGGACACCGCCAAAACTGCTGAGACGACGCCTTATGAACTATGGTTTGGCAAGAAACCAAAGTTGTCGCTTTAAAGTTTGGGGCTGCGATGCTTATGTGAAGAAACTTCAACCAGATAAGCTCGAACCCAAATCGGAAAAATGTGTCTTCATAGGATACCCAAAGGAGACTGTTGGGTACACCTTCTATCACAGATCTGAAGGCAAGATTTTCGCTGTTAATTCGGATCCTTTCTAGAGAAGGAGTTTCTCTCGAAAGAAGTGAGGGAGGAAAGTAGAACTTGATGAGATAATCAGATCTACTCCCTTATTGGAAAGTAGTTCATCACAAGAAATGGTTCCTGTGACAACCACACCAATTAGTGAGGAAACTAATGATGATGATCATGAAGCTTCAGATCAAGTTACTACTGAACCTCGTAGGTCAACCAGAGTGAAATACGCACCAGAGTGGTACGGTAATCCTATTCTGGAAGTCATGTTACTTGACCATGGCGAACCTACGAACTATGAAGAAGCGATGGTGAGCCCAGATTCCGCAAAATGGCTGGAAGCCATGAAATCTGAGATGGGATCCATGTATGAGAACAAAGTATGGATTTTGGTTGACTTGTTCGATGATCGGCAAGCCATTGAAAATAAATGGATCTTTAAGAAGAAGACCGACGCCGATGGTAATATAACTGTTTACAAAGCTCGACTTGTTGCAAAAGGTTTTCGACAAGTTCAAGGGGTTGACTACGATGAGACTTTTCACCAGAAGCGATGCTTAAGTCTGTCCGAATCATGTTAGCAATTGCCGATTTTATGATTATGAAATTTGGCAAATGGATGTAAAACCGCATTCTTGAATGGATTTCTAGAAGAAGAGTTGTATATGATGCAACCAGAAGGTTTTGTCGATCCAAAGGGTGCTAACAAAGTGTGCAAGCTCCAACGATCAATTTATGGTCCTGCAAGCCTCTCGAGTTGGAATAAACGCTTTGATAGTGTGATCAAAGATATGGGTTTGTACAGCACTTTTGGAGAAGCCTCAGATTTACAAGAAAGTGAGTGGGAGCTCAGAGCATTTCTAATATTATATGTGGACTATATATTATTGATTGGAAATGATATAGAATTTCTGGATAGCATAAAAGGATACTTGAATAAAAGTTTTTCAATGAAAGACCTCGTGAAGTTGTTATATATTGGGCATCAAGATCTATAGAGATAGATCAAGACGCTTAATTGACTTTCGCAGCACATACCTTGATAAAGTTTTGAAGAAGTTCAAATGGATCGTGCAAAGAAAGGTTTTTACCTGATTATAAGGTGTAAGATTGAGTCGACTCAATGCCCCACCACAGCAGAAGATAGAGAGAAAATGAAAGATGTTCCTATGCTTCAGCCATAGGCTCTATCATGTATGCAATGCTGTGTACCAGCCCGACGATGCTTAGCTGTAAGCTTGGCAGAAGGTACCAAAGTAATCCAGAGTGGATCATCGACAGCGGTCAAGAACATCCTGAAATACCGAAAAGGACTAAGGATATGTTTTCGATATGGAGGTGACAAAGAGCTAGTCGTAAATGGTTACGCCGATGTAAGTTGACACCGATCCGGACGATTCTAAATCGCAAACCGGATACGTGTTTTTATTAAACGGTGGAGCTGTCAGTTGGTGCAGTTCTAAACAAAGCGCCGTGGGGATCTACATGTGAAGCGGAGTACATAGCTGCTTCGAAGCAGCGAATGAAGGAGTCTCGATGAAAGAGTTCATTTCCGATCTAGGTGTCATACCTAGTGCATCGGGACCGATGAAGATCTTCTCGTGACAATACTCGTGCAATTGCCTTGGCAAAGGAATCCAGATTTCACAAGAGGACCAAGCACATCAAGAGACGCTCAATTCCATTCGACCAAGTCCAAGTGGGAGACATAGAGATTTGTAAAATACATACGGATCTGAATGTTGCGCACTCGCTGACTAAGCCTCTTCCACGAGCAAAACATGATCAGCACCAAGACTCCATGGGTGTAAGGATCATTACTTTGTAATCTAGATTATTGACTTAGTGCAAGTGGGAGACTCAAGGAAATATGCCCTAGAGGCAATAATAAAGTTATTATTTATTTCCTTATATCATGATAAATGTTTATTATTCATGCTAGAATTGTATTAACCGAAACATAATACATGTGTGAATATATAGACAAACAAGATGTCACTAGTATGCCTCTACTTGACTAGCTTGTTAATCAAAGATGGTTATGTTTCCTAACCATGAACAAGGAGTTGTTATTTGATTAACAAGGTCACATCATTGGTTGAATGATCTGATTGACATGACCCATTCCGTTAGCTTAACACTTGATCGCTTAGTATGTTAATGCTTTCTTCATGACCCATACATGTTCCTCGTAACTATGAGATTATGCAACTCCTGCTTACCGGAGGAATACTTTGGTACTACCAAACGTCACAACGAATCGGGTGATTATAAAGGAGTACTACAGTGTCACCAAAGGTACTTGTTGGGTTGGCGATTTCGAGATTAGGTTTTGTCACTCCGATCGCTCGAGAGGTATTCTAGGCCTTTCTCGGTAATACACATCACCTAAGCCTTGTAAGCATTACAACTAATGAGTTAGTTGTGAGATGATGTATTACGAACGAGTAAAGAGACTTACCGTAACGAGATTGAACTAGGTATTGATACCCACGATCAATCTCGGTAAGTAACATACCGATGACAAAGGGAACAACGATGTCGTTATGCGGTTTGACCGATTAAGATCTTCAGAGAATATGTAGGAACCAATATGGGCATCCAGGTTCCGCTTTTGGTTATTGACCGAGAATGGTTCTAGGTCATGTCTACATAGTTCTCGAACCCGTAGGGTCCGCACGCTTAACGCTTCGATGACAGCTATTATGAGTTTATATATGATGTTGATGTACCAAGGTTGTTCGAGTCCCTGATGAGATCACGGACGTGACGAGGAGTCTCAAATGGTCGAGACATAAAGATTGATATATTGGAAGCCTATGTTTGTATTCGAATCACTCCGGTGAAATTGGGAATTTTATCGAGTACCGGGGTTACCGGAACCCGGGGGTCAATGGGCCTTGATGGGCCTTAGTGGAAAGGAGAAAGGGGGCCCAAGTGTTGGTCGCACCTTCCCCTTCCCTAGTCCTATTAGGACTAGGAGAAGGGGCTCTCTCCCTTCCCACTTGGGGAAACCTAGTTGACTAGGATTGGGGGAATCCTACCCTAGTAGGAGTAGGAAACCCTGGTGCGCCTCTCTCTCTCCGGCCGCCAGCCCCCCCCTTCCTCCTTTATATACAGGGCAGGGCACCCCATGACACACAAGTTGATCTACGGATCTTTCCTTAGCCGTAGCGGTGCCCCTTCCACCATATTCCACTTCGTCATATCGTCATGAAGCTTAGACGAAGCTCGCGCCGGAGAAGTCATATCGTCATGAGCTTAGGCGAAGCCCCGCGCCGGTGGAGCATCATCACCGCCACCACGCCGTCAGGTCGACGGAACTCATCCCCGACACTTTGCTGGATCGGAGTCCGGGATCGCCATCGAGCTGAACGCAAAGTAACTCGGAGGTGCCGACGCTCGGTGCTTGGATCGGTCGGATCGTGGAGACGCACGACTACATCAACCGCTGTTGTTATAACGCTCGCTTTCGGTTCACGAGGGTACGTGGACGGACACTCTTCCTCTCGCTATGCCATCACCATGGTCTTGCGTGATCGTAGGAAAATTTTTGAAATTACTACGCTCCCTAACATTTTGTTCCACTCTTGCCGCCTCTAGTTTCCGCCATATCGGTATTATGTTCCCGGATTTTGCGCCCTAACGCGGTCGGGTGATTTATGGGACCCCTTGATAGTTCGCTTTGAATAAGACTTTTCCAAAGAAGGCCCAACATTGGTTTTACTATTTGCCTCACCACCACCTATTTTTCCCTTTGGGAGTCGCTTCTCTCGAGGGTCATCTTTATTTAGCCCCTCGACCAGTGCTTTCTAAGTGCTGGCCCCAACCGAGTAGATCATGGGCCCCTCGTGGCAACTCGAGGTTTGGTTTTACTCAGAGGGATGTCTCATCCGTGTTGCCCTCGAGAACTAGATATGTGCAGCTCCTATCGGGATTGTCCGCGCGATCGGGCGGCTTTGGTGGTCTTGTTTTATTGTCTGTCGAATGTCTTGTAGCCGGATTCCGAGACTGATCGGTCTTCCCGGGAGAAGGAATATCCTTCATTGATCGCGAGAGCTTATCATGGGTTGTTGGGATACCCCGCAGGTATAAACTTTCGAGAGCCGTGCTCTGCGTTATGTGGCGATGGGAATTTGTTAATATCCGTTGTAGTAAACTTGAAGCAAACTCTTCTAAAATACACCAACCGTAAAGCGTAATCGTGAGTGTCTCTTTTCGGGTTGATCGGGAGGAGAACACGGTTCTTGGGTTATGTATGACGAAGTAGGAGTTCAGGATCACTTCTTGATCATTACTAGTTGACGACTGCCTTTGTTTCTCTTCTCGCCTCATTTATGTATGTTAGCCACCATATATGCTTAGCCGCTGCTGCAACCTCACCACTTTATCCCTTCCTTTCCCATTAAGCTTTGCTAGTCTTGATACCCATGGTAATGGGATTGCTGAGTCCTCGTGGCTCATGATTACATTACACCACCAGCTTGCAGTGTACAGGTTTGCGGCGATCATGACATGAGAGCGATTTTTGCCTGTTCGAGTTCTTCTTCCGCTTCTTCAATCAGGGGATAGGTTCCGTGTCGGCAGCCCGGCTAGCAGGGTGGATGTCGTTTGAGCTTCTGTTTATGTTTCATCCGTAGTCGGATGTTGATCTTGTATACGATATTGATGTTTTCTTGTGGCATTTGTGCCCTTATGTATGTATCCCTATGTATTATGTAATGTTGATGTAATGATATCCACCTTGCAAAAGCGTTTCAATATGCGGGTCTATCCTTGGTGGGACCTTCGAGTTCCTTTTGGATAGGGTCGCATATTGGGCGTGACATTACAGTAGTATGTTACTTTCCTATGATATCATGATGGCTTGCTTATATTACTTTCAACATTTACTGAAAAAATATTCATGCTCATAACATGTTGTTCTTAAGATTGACTACATCAAGAGCCCTTTTTTATTTGACTCCAACTTGATATGATGTTGTAGGACGCCTGGTGTCCCTACCCTTCCCAATCCCAAAACCTTTCAAAGAAAAGCGGCATGGCAGTTGCAGGTGGTTCCTGGCTCGATCAGACGATGACGAACGATTGATGATCGTTCGCATGTACCGGATGTGTTGTTCCGCGGAATACAATCACAGTCACTGCAAGGTCTTTGAGTAGGATCCCAGCTTCTCTGGGCCTTCAAGAATTTTTTACTGGAGGTTGGTAAGTAGCCTCGGTACACGCTCTCTATTTGTCGGAATGAATTATCCAATTAACCAGGAGATAACCGACGGAAATCATGATGGCAGCGTGGTTTTGTTCATCAGGCAAAACTGTGTGTACACAGTGTACCATGCGTCTTTGCATGCACCATACCCCGACACGTGCCGCCACGCCTCGCAGCCCAAAGTAGGAGAGAGGGTCGCAAGTATCGATTTCGACCGCCGCTGGAGTTTCCGTCAGCACCCATCCGGTTCAAGCCGCCACCAATCTCCATAGCTTAATAAATAGTAACGCCTAACCGAGCTAGTTAGTTAGATGCATACTTGGTGTACTAGGATCTTTATTTAGTTTGATGCATACACTTGTTCTTTTTGGTAGCCCTTTGTAATGATGGCTGATGTTTGGTTTGGAAGAGAGAGTTGTGTCTTCACTCTCCTAGCCTCGCCATCGCTTCGCTGCACCCCAGCCCTGGTTGCTTCGCTGCTGTTTTCAATGTGCAATCAGAGTATATTTCGTCTGTTGGTTGAATAAATGTGTTGTTAGAACGACAAAAACAATGTTTTGGAAGTCGTTGCACGGTTCGATCCTTTAGTGCCCCGTACCGTACGTGGCGCATACTATTTTTCGTACACATTTTCCACTTGTTGATAACATGCAGCCCGCTGATGAAGGCCCAATAGAGGAGCCCATAATTAACTGGAAGGGAGGCTCTCACATGAATCCGGCCCAGGTACATGCTCATGGTCCCCTAAACATAAATAAGTAAATAAATAAATAAAGCTAAATGCTCATGCACCAGTTCTTTAAATTCATGTACAGTACTCTTCCGATGGAAGTCGGTCGTTGACCACATTGACCACTCCGCGCCGAGAGCACCACGGCGGTGGACGACGACGAGGCCTAGGAAGGGGACGACGCGGAGCCGGGGAAGACACGGCAGTGGATGCCCACGCCGAGAGGACTACGAGGGTTCACCGTTCGCTACGGTGTGAGGTCGCTGCCGCCGCAGAATAACAGGGGAGGGTGAGTGGAGGGATGGCCTGCTAGCGGTGGGAGTAGTATGGGGACGGTGAGGCCTCCACGGCAAAGACAGCCGCCACGGGAGGCAGGAGCATGCGGCACGACCGGCGCTGCTTTGGGCGGCTGGGGCAAGAAGACCAGAGGTTGAAGAAGCACTACGGCCGTTGGATGGCCATCGTTGACCACGCCACGCCGAGAGCACCAGGGTGGTGGATGACGGCGAGGCCTACGAAGGGAGCGACACGGAGCCGGGGAAGACACGGCAGTGGCTGCCCACGCGGTGGAGAGTACAAGAGCTGACTGGTTCGGCTGCCGTCGCCGGAAAATAACAGGAGGTGTGGGTGAGTAGAGGGATAGACAGGCCAGGGATGCGAGTATGATGGGGCTGTGAGGCCTTCCCGGCAGCACTGCCAGCCACGGGAGGCGGGAGTAGGAGGTTCCGACGGCGCTGGTTTGGGCGGCTAGGGCAGCAAGATCAAAGACTGAAGAAGCACGATTGCCGTTAGATTTACATCTAACGGTCTGACGCTGGTAGAGTCGATTGTTGACTAAGTTTCTTTTTTGAGAAACCTTGTGTACGCATGAACTTGGTAGGCCCACAAGTCAGCCTCCAAATCTGTAAGGCATAAACATAAAGCCCATTTGCTATTTTTTATAATTTGCAGCCCATTTGCTAATTCTAAGTAATTTATTACAGCCCATTTTCTGCCCAGGACCACGGTCAAAAAGTTCAACCTTATTTTGCATATTTCGGTGAAGTCCGAACTGTTGTAATCCCAAATGATAAACATTTTTAAGAACTTATTGATTTGCCAAAAATCGCTTTTGCTTTTGTAAGCAAATAAGACGGGGACAATTGAGTTGGTTTAAGGGAAAACCAGGGTAAAAATTGAGCTACTGGTGGAAAAAACAACAAAATAAGGATGTAAATATGAAAAGGAATTTTATGTGTTTTCAATATAATGATACGTATATGAACTAGTAAAACTATAGGTAGAGATTAGAAAACGGATGTAGGACATGCTTCAAGAGGAAAATAGAATTGGGCTGTGTGTTTGATTCAATAAAAAATGCTCATGGATGTTGTAAGACAAAATATAACTAACGCCAGGGGCCAGAGGCCAAGAGATACCTGCTGGATCTTTGTGCCCGTTGTCGCCATGGGTTGGGCCTGTTAAAAACAAAACCAACCCTGGGCAGTCTACAGCCCAGTTGAAACTTTCGACCTGAAAAACAATATACGTGCTCAATAAACGAGAGAATTCTGCAAGTACAGATCGATAACCGATGCAGCACGGATATTGTTTTTTATCGTGATAATAAGTACATGCACTTTTTTCAAAAAATTGGAGAACTGAATTAACGGCGGGTGCTTATGCTACCCATCAAATAAAAATCAGGTGCCTGAAAATTCGCTCAAACAAATGATTCAGCTTTATATCCACGCCGACCCTCGGCATGATGGTTGGAAGCAAATGCAAGTTCATACCAAAAGATCGTTAAAAACAATACCAACTTATGGACGACAAGGTAGTACAACTACCAATACCAAACTAACTTATAATCTTTTACCCTGGCCCTAGTGTTCGCTCCTGTAGAAAATCTTGCAGAGGACCAGCCCCGCCCTTCTCTTGCTCCAGTCCCCGAGGTGGTACTGTGCATCACCCAGCCGGTCCTCCGCTGGTCAAAGTTCTTGTTGGTGTGCAGCATCGTAACCTTTTTGCTGCCCGCCTGCCGCCGCTGACCATCACCAAGCAAGGTATTGCCGGTCTTGTGCTACATCGTGTGCATGTCGCACTCGAGTGTATCTTATGCGACGCCATTCCATGTGCCCCTTTGAACGCCTGAATTGCGCCGAAGAAATGCTTCCTTAGGCCACTCAATGTGATACCTGTAGTATTGTGGAATACATGTTTTAGTGTACCTAGTTGGCATTTTCATAACATCTTTGGCATGTTGCGCTCACTTGTTTCACTTTTTATTAACTGTCAAATTGTAATTGCTTCACCAGTTCAAGGCTTCTAAAAGAAAAATAGAGCTATAAACAAAGGAATATGTTTGTGCAAGTAGACGGCCGATCGTGTCTTACCCGGAAGTTCCTCAAAGTTGGGTGTAGTATATGTCGTGCTCATTGTCGATGGTTGGTATGAACAAATCGATGAGAGACTGAAATCTCGCGCTGTCAAGACTCACTTTGGCCTCAAGGTGCTCGATCAGCTCCTCGATCCGGGGTCGAATCTTGACGCCACCGCAGCACCGCCAATCCTTCTTCGACTTGCATCGGTCATTCCAGTTATATGGTACTCAATGTATGATCAATCGATCTGTTTTAAGTGAATGATGAAAGATTTTGACAGTAAGTGGTACTCCAAATCTGAAGTCCGTAATACCCAACACGCCACCGGATTCTTGTGTCACCTCACGCAGAGCGTGTTGTCATGTCAATTCAATGTGTGGACATGATGAATAATTTGACGACGATACTAGTATCGCTATCATCGCTTACTAGTCGTATTTAGTGTCACAATTTATACATAGGTTTAACTAATAAGTACGCACTTGAAGCCTATCTCGATATATATATATATATATATATATATATATATATATATATATATATATATATATATATATATATATATATATATATGGCTTCACAAAGATCTCCATCATCATTATCAAGACATCCTACGCAGTGAGTTAGGATGCACTTGATCCCGTGAAGGTATCTATCCTTCAAACAAGAGGAGTGCTTCAAACTAACAACAAGACATAATATCCAACAAAAGAGGGTCGTATACAGCAGCAGAATACATGGCTCAGTCTAGATATCAGCACGAATCAAGTTGTGCATATTTTCTGTTGGCATGAACCACATCGCCAAGATGTCGGGTTTGCAAAAGCCATCCATCGCATGGAAGCTTGATGCCTTTCACACATCAAGATTATCCGCAACAAGTTGTGTCGACGAATCTCGGATATGGTGATTCATGAAACCCATGGTATGATGTGTAAACACAACCCCCTCGCGAATGGAAGTTGTGATAGCATAGTAATCATCGCCGTGATATGATCGATGATTGGTTGATGATCGGATAATTGAGCCCGAGGAACAAGGAGTGATTGCCGAGGCTGTAAACCCGCCCAGCTTGAATACGCCGGCCCAACGGAGCTGGGATCTTTCTAACACGGCAGCCATAGCCATCAATGTCACGAACGCCCACGCATTGTACCGCATGTGGTTTGATGTAATGGTTTGGTCAATTTGGTACGCGCGAATGAGCATCAAATGACCGCGTCACTGAACAAGCGATAAACCGCCACCCATCGGCTGGTATGATTCCAGATCCCGAATCATGAAGGCCAGCGCTTTTGTGTCTGGCTGCAACAATTCAAATTGGAGACCAAAAGGACAAAAATAAACAATCATGTTCGAGTATGTGGGAATTAAGATTATTATAACAAAGGACACATATCATAGACAGAGAATTGCAATGCCGTGGTCATAATCATACCCAAGTTAAAAAATAAGCCAATGGCTTTCATATTCTAGCAATATGTCATGGTTCAAACATCATGTAACAATGAGAGGAAAACAGCTATGACAAATACCTACTCATATTCTACCATAGCACTTACTACTACTGTTCTCATATCAACTCTAAGCAATAACATGCGTTGTTATAAAAATCTTGTAAACGAGAGTAACATATAGCAATCATGATGTTATGCTCATAATATGTATTCTAACAATCATTAGATGCCAATTGTTCTCATATCAACTCTAACAATAACATGTGTGGTCATAAAAATCTAGGAAATGAGAGGAACATATAGCAATGATGTGGTTATAGACATGTTATGCATTCTAAATTTGTAACAAATGAACAGCAATGATTCATAAGGTAAAGATGAGATGAGATAGAACAATTACACGATGATAGATTCCACCAAGATAGGCAGCCAATCTGCAAGGCCGACCACGTAAACGATGCCATCGCGCACTATAGCATCGTATGTAAATGTTGCCTCAACAGATTGATGATGAGCCATAACCATGTATGGCAACCGGATTCCAGATAGACTAATCCCATGTTGAAGAAGGCAATGAGCTTGTAATCCATGTAGTCTTCTGATGGTGTGGGCACTTCATGATTACAACTTTCGCAAACAGAGGTCGAGCAAAAGCTTGACGCGCCTCGCGCGTAGTAGGCAGGAGTGTCCGCGGGCCGCGAGGCTCGATGGCGGCGGTATCCAACGATGGAAGGGTGATCTCTCACTTGGTGTAGATATCCACGAGACGCCACAGACTACCGGTGTGGTGGATGAGGACGATCCAGTTGGCCTTCATGCCCGCCCAGTAGTGGCCGCGCATGAAGGACAGTGGACGGGTAGTGGTAGCATGTCGAGGGGCACCACGGCAACCTCCGTAGGTTCGCTGTCGGTGTCCGGCCACCTGCGAGGATCGGGCATCGCAAGTAGGGTGTCTTGAAAAGAGTCGGCCGTTGCGATGAGTAGACGGTACAAAGACACCAAGCATGCGGCCGACGGAGAGGCCGTAGGTCCATACGACAACAGATCTGCTCCAAGAGAACATCGGGAGGGAATTCCAATTATGCTCATGTGTCGGGCGGTTCTGCCATTGGGGTTTTCGTGCCTGTGAGCCAGCGGGAAGTGGATTGGGGCGGGCGAGCGAAGAAGCTTCTCCTCGTGTGTCCGAGCAGTGAGCGGGGGGATATGGTACGCGCGAGCTACCAAGGAAGATGGCGCGGGCGGGTGAGTAGTGAGCAGGGGTAAATGGTGTGCGGCCGACGATGGGGAAGAGAGGAGGAAGAAGAAGAGAGGAGGAAGAAGAGTGGAAGACGGGGAAGAAAGTGCATTCAATCTCAATTCTACTAGTACTACTACCAGGATATACCGTCCTTCGGAGTGTAAATAGTTACACCGATGAGATGTGGGTCTACCACAACAGGGCCCATATGTCAGTTAATGGAGGACAGAGGTGCGTAGGCGTATTTGAGGAAGCGTGCTCTACTGGCAAACATGATGGCAATACTGGGTAAGGCTGATTTAGTAACACCAACACCGTGGTTCAGCTTATTAATTACGTGTCCCATTTGCTGCAGCGTATATTGTCACTTCACTGCGAAGAATACTTGAATAGTTCTCTCTGACCGAGATGGGGAATAATGGATCGCGAGGACTTCCTTTCTACAATATCCCTATGCCTTTACGCTCACTTCACTCATTTTGCTCCGTACCTAGTCACTTGTTGAAATCTGTAGAAAGACAAATACTCCATACTTGGGAAGAGAGGGAGGCTTTTAGTCCGTACTATTTGGGAACAGAGGGAGTATCACCATATGGAGGGAACAAAGGAAGCTTGAAATATGAACATGTCAATGGGAGGGAGTAAGCCCCATGCATGCATGCATGCAACATGCAACACTCACACGTACACATGGACGCACGCAACACTCACGCACTCCATGCGGCACACAAAGACACGACGCAACACACACGCCACGCCAAGTGCTCAACCTACTCCCTACGCCCTGTGAAAGACTGTACATTAGATTTACATTTGACTAGGGCATAATTAATGCCCAAAAGTAGCAGATATGTGTGCATGCACCATTGAGATAAGAAGATTAAATGAAGGTCGCTGTATGTCTGTAATTATGATAGACATGTAGCCTATACCTACAGACAATTTGGTGCATTAGTTAATCAATATCGGTTTAGATTAAAGGCTAAATGCATTGAAGTGTAGATGTACATCATGTACTACACTCTTTGTTTTATAGCCGATGTACACTTTTGTTGGAAGACCGAGGGAGGACACGTGCATGCACTCACATACACAGCCAGGCGGTTCGCGCAAGGGTTGGACTCGTGTCGCGCCCGCGTAAAGTTTTGTTTAACTTATTTCTTTGCTCGCCAACCGATGTGGGACCCGTAAACCAGGTGCCAATTTAACCAGTCAACAAAGTGCCACGTCGACTATGTGGCCGGTCAAGAGGGTGCAATACGGTGTTTCACGATGAGCTAGTGATCGATAATCGCCGCAAAACTATATATAGTGACCATAAAGAGCGATTGTTACATACGTTGACCGCCAGTGTATTTTTCTCGTTTCATATTAATCCATATTAATCGGAAAGGACGCAGTATGGACTAATACTACTAGTACTAGTACTGCTTTGATGTATCCCGTCAACTCGCCGAATGAGGAGAAGCTTGCTTACTATACCTCTCCCTCGCCCACGCGCGCGGTGGTTCGCAGCACGAGGAGAAGGTTTTGACTACAGCGCCTCTCCTCTCCTCTCTCCTCGCCTCACCTCGCCTCGCTGTGGACGGCAGCAGTTCAATCGTGTCGATTGCCGTAGCATATTGTACTATAGTATCATCATTGTTGGACCTTCCAAGAGGCGAAAAGCCAAGTGCAAGGTTCACACGAGTACGAACTGTTGAACCTCCCAAGAGGCAAAGAGCCAAGCGCAAGGTTTTATAGGAGTTGTCGCCCTAGTAGGAGTGTACTACAACTATAGCGAACGATGCTACTGTATCATGCCGCCACGCCACGATATCCAAAGTTGTGCCACCTTTTTATCTCAAAGAGCATGTTGGAGCCCGTGCAACAACCACACAAGTTGCACGTATACATAACACATTTACTAGTAATAAATTCTAAAGGACAAATGCCAAGATGCCACACAAGTTCATCTCCAATTCATGTGATAAATTTGTGCATGACTAGTCTACATATATTCACAGCGCTACCCTTCACAATTACCGTACTCCACTTACACGCTATAGATGGGCTACATGTCCTCCTCCGTGTTCCAGTCCCTGTGTGTTCTTCATGGATGGCACGATCCATAGCGTGGCAACGGGAATCATTGTCGCAGCTTTATAGTCCGTTCCACACAATGGAGACTCATCCAAGCTGAAGCGGCATAAATCAGGATAGCGTGTCCCAAAGATGTCGCTCATCCGGCAAAGTGCGATCAAGACACAACCATGCTTCATGAACGGCAGGCATTCCGTGTCGTGCACGGAAGGTGGCATCCGCTTCACAATGGGGTAGCTGTCCCCGGCGAAAAGCGAGTACTTCCAAGAGTGTTCTCGACACCCACGTAGCATCACGGTGGTCGAACTCGCGCCGCTCATCCGGTACATGCGCATCCCAGATCTGGACACATGGTGATGTACATAGTCAAGGTCCATGCATAATAATGTTGTGCTCAAATATGGCGGCCAAGAATACTATGCAAAGAAATAGTACTACTCCGTATAGAGGAAGTAAAATAACTGCTTACTATATATAGCCACTCTTGGCTACATGGATGAGATAGTAAGACATGGAAAACAAAATGGTGGCAGCTAGTGGGTTCAAGTCTTCAAGGGCCTAGCTAGCTATACGCCCCTCCAAGGTAAAAGTACTCCTACTAGTACTACAAAGTATACTACTAGTACAACAATGAAAGAGAAGGCGAGAGGGTTAAAAATGGAATACCGGATAGATGGTGACGGTCCGATCGTGGTAGATTGTGTGACCATGTTGCACATCGCTGGTACCATGGGTAATGACCGCTAAGATAGTTGATCCCAATATGCCAAAGTCAGCTACAACGCTCCGTGTTAGACCGAATCGTGGATGCAAATGCACATCCAGATCAGCGATCTTATTTTGATCGGGGATGACCGGTCCTCGCAAAATAATGGAGTACCATTAGGATGCAAATGATGGTTTGTGCATTCCGCTTGTAATCTCCCCGCATCAGAGCATGTCAACCAGATGAAACAAGTCCCCGGCTTTTCACCGTGAAGATGCAGCCTAGATGACGCACGCGCCTTCGAACGCCTAGGGTACAAATCGCCGCCGCCAACATGCGCCACCGCCACATCGCCTCGCATTGATGGCAACCTTATGTCGAACACCGCGATGAGATAGTAATCGCCGAGCCGCATCGCTTTGTCGGCGGGTCCGTAATTGCTATCTTCTTCAATCTCATGTAGGCATCATCATACGTATTCTGCCCAGCCAGTCCGAAGTCCGATCCCAATGGTGGATAAGGGTTCACCGAACGGCCGCACCGTTGTGGATGTTGTGCAAAATCATGGTGGTATCCGCCGAGGTATGCAAGCCAATCTTCGCTGGCACCGACCTGCACCTATATATAAGACGGTGGGCAGCGGAGAAATTACGGGATGGAAATGGACTAACTAAGTACTACATGATCAAACTCCATTATCGACCGCACATCGGACAAAATCCGACTACCTCTCAACGCCGGCAACTCTAGCGGAGTCAACGGCAACCATGGCCAGGAGCGTGGACTGTTCAAGGATCGCCCCATTGAAGAACCTTTCCTCGAGGACGATGGAAGACCAATAAGCATGGCCTTTTCCCAAGCCTGCTTAAGCAACGCCTTGAAAAAGTTGGTGCAGGAAGCACCGAAGTCTTGCGGCAGTGAGGACATCGAGCGGGCGTATGATTTCTCCCAGAGGATCGCCGTCCAAGGTCTCCCAGCCCGACGAGGAGGAGAACCGCCGACGAATCCATGGGAGCAGCGACGAACCGCCTTCTTTCGGGGAGGGGAACCAAGAGGAGGAGATAAGAGGTAGTAACCATAGGCCTCATCCTTCCAATCAGATCGCTCTCAAGGGGGTGGGGCTATTATTTACTACTAGTACTAGCATTATGGAACGTTATGGGATTGCATTATACCGTAAATAATAGCACTAGTAAGAAATTTTGGCACTAGGTAGTAGTTTTTGGCGTGATTAAGAAATTTTGGTATGTTTTTGCCATTTTTGTACACGCCAACTAGTGTCAAAAACGTCAGACATTATGTGACGGTACTACTTTTCTCAACTAGTAGTGAGTACGTGCTCGGTGTCTCACCGATCGATAATCTCACACACAGATGCTACTCAATCACACACTTATTACATCTTTGTCCACAAGGGAACAATAATATGGCTTAAGGCCATCTAATAATAACAATGAAGGCTTGGAAGATAAGCCAACTCCAAGCATCATGAGTATAGAACCAGACCTAACACCTCAGTCTTCAAAAGTCATACGTGAAAGTTGCAGCCAACAACGGTCATGGAATATGCTGGCATATAAGAGTAATGAATGAATAAGCCTACACTACATGCATATATGGTTGTAAGGCTCTTTTCATAAAGCTGATTTTTCCCTACATTAAAGGAATAGTTTTATTTAACTATCATGGTGGTTGTTAAACATTGAGAATGGTTGACAGATCCTCAATCCCAATTAAAAGTACACATCAAACCCAACAACTTTTATTAGAGGTAATATGTATTCATGATATTCAATTACATCAAAATTGTCCATAACCGGGACACGGCTAATCATGATTTGTTTATACACAGGTTTGCGCACTTTCACAAGACTGATCGCCTCCGCTTGGTTCTCAGACTTCATGGTGTTTGAGAAAGGATGACCGAGACATAGTCTTTCAAGCGCTAGCACCTTACATGTGGGTAGGCCGTACAACCTACATCCCTACATCAGCTAGCCTGCAGAGTTCGCACAACTTAGTCAACTATCATAATTGGCTTGTGGCTGCAGTTTCAGTTTGAATAATCTTATGATCCCTTAGCACAGGTGGCGGTCCCAAGAAAATCCAGGTGCCTCAATCCACCCAGATGTGTTTAGGTTGCCACCTTAGATAAACCATTAGTTAACAATCTCACATCTTTCATGGATATTCACTCACCCAATCCATGATCATAATAAGCAAACGAGAAGTAACTCCCAAGGTTTCATAAGTAAACAGTAATAGGTATACCTCGGTCTACTTCAATCCCACAATTTAATTAGATCCTAAACATGCAAGTGTTTGAGGGTTTGATCTAATGCAATAAAACGGGTAGTAGAAAAGGTATGATCAAGTGTTACTTGCCTTCTTTGATGATCCGCGAGACCTAGAGATTGAAGTAACAAGCGGCGCACTCATGATCTAACGCAAAACAAGCAGCATACAATAAGTACTCATCTAATGCATAAAAGATCTAACCAGAGAGTTCAACTTAAGAACCCTGGTTGCAAAAGAATCGAATCAAATAAAGCATCGGAAGTCAAACTCGAGAGAAACGACTCGCTTTAGCAATCTGAAACTAGGTCAAAATTTCACAGTAAAAACTCTGTGAAAGTAGGTTAGTCGAACGGCGTTTTCATATTTAAACTCCAGTGCGCTTGAATCACCCGATTCCGATAAACGAGCGAGAAATAAAACAGATTTGAAAATTGGATCGAAATCGAATCAAAAATAACGGATTAAATCCGATTAAAGAAAAACGATTTAACGGATTAAATAACGGACGCTCGTTATCAGAACTAATCCAACGAACACGTTTATTGAAACGAACGGTTCGTGAACGCTCATAAATAAGAAAACCAAAAAAATAAAACTATCTAGGGTTTTTAAAAACCGAACATCTTTTTTTTTTAAACCGGATCGGTTTTTAGGGAAAACCGATCGGGCGGGCTATTTCCGGTGTAACATCCCAAATTTTCAATTTGGAATGTTATACATTAGGTCATCATGCATATCATATTTTCTCGCATTTTTCCGATCCTAGAAATTTCACGCAACTCAAGGACCCTGAGAGAGTTGGAAGTTTCATAATTTTCATATTTGGGATTTCTCAAATTTTGAAAATGGGATCATTGATTTATTTAATTATCTTCATAAAGTTTTTCCTATAAAATATTTTGAGAGGGAATAATATGACTTTCCTAACAATTAGGAAAAATGAAGATATTATAAATAAACCAAATTTGGTTTTGGAAGATTTATTTTGCTTAGGCAAAATGAGCATTTGAAAATTTTTATGCATGTATATTGTTTTTAAAGTTCATTTTGTTCACTCCATTTTAGGAGTCGGGAAATTTTGTTTTATTTAAATCCGAGATCGCTTGGTATTTTTTTTATTTGTTTTGGTTTTAATCTTATTTAAAAAATACTGGGCTGTGCTCACTGCCCAGCCACCAGCTGCCCAGCCAATGCCCAGCTTCCCTCCCTCCTCACACTACTCGAAGGCCAATCTCCCCGCTGGGACGACGCTGCCGCCTGAGTCCCACCTCTCCTTGCCTCTCCCTTCTCCCTCCCCTCCCATAAATAGCCTCTCTCTCACTCGCCACGAGCCAGCCACACCCATCCTCGATCGACCACGGCCGCTTGGACGCCTGACGCTGCCACGCCAGGACCTCGGGCCTCGACGCCGAACCCCGCCCCATCGTGAGTCTCACGACTCGGCCAAGCCGAGAGCCACGGAGGTAGCCGCCGCCTGCCGCCCGATCCGGTTTTCTCCTCGAACCGATCCGGTTTTTTTTAAAAAATATGTTTGGTTTTTTTAAAAAACCTAGATTGGTTTTGTTTTTTTCGGTTTTCTTAATTAACGAACGCTCACCGAACTGCTCGCTTCAATGAACGCGCTCGTTAGATTCGCTCTGCTAACAAACGCTCGCTATTTAACTCGCTCGTCGCTTTTTCTTTTAATCGAAATTAATCCGTTATTTTCTGATTTGATTCCAGATCTGATTTTCAAAACTGTTTTATTTCGCCGCTTATCGGAATCGTGATTCAAGCGCCGAGTTTCAGAACTAAACCGCCGCCCGACTACCCTACTTTCACAGAGTTTTGCCACTGTGAAATTTTGACCTAATTTCAGATCGCTAAACCGAGACGCTCTTCTCGAAGTTTCGACTTTCGATGTTTATTTTGATTCGAATCTTTGCAACCAGGGTTCTTAAGTTGAACTTTCTCGTTAGATCTTTTATTCGAGATTTCGCATTAGATGAGTACTTATTGTACGCTTGTTGTTTGTCTCGTTAGATCACCCGGAGTGCGCCGCTTGTTACTTCAATCTTTAGGACTCATGATCATCGCAAAGGCAAGTAACACTTTGATCATACTTTCTACTACCCAGCTTTTATGCATTAGATCAAACCTCAAACACTTGCATGATTAGGATCTAATTAAATTGTGGGAATTGGGAAGTAGATTGAGGTAGTACCTATTACCTGCTTTCACTTATGAAACCCTCGGAGTTACTTCACGCTTGCTTGTTCATGCCATGCTATGCTAGTAGACGGGATTGGGTGAGTGATTATCCATGACAGATGTGAGATTGTTAATTAATGGTTTATCTAAGGTGGCAACCTAACACACATCTGGGTGGATTGAGGCACCTGGTTTCCATCAGACTTGCTCAGATTTCTTCGGACCGCCACCTGTGCTCTAAGGGATCATAAGATTATTCAAACTGAAACTTCCGTAGCAGCCACAAGCCAATTATGGGCTCAAGCGTAGTTGACTAAGTTGTGCGAACTCTTACGGGTAGGCTAGCTGATGTAGGGGATGTAGGTTGGTACGGCTACCCACATGTAAGGTGCTAGCGCTTCGAAAGACTATGTCTCGCCATCCGCTTTCAAACACCATGTAGTGCGAGAACCAAGCGAGGCGATCGAGTCTTGTGGGGAAAAGTGCGCAAACCTCCGCAGAGTGTATAAACTAATCATGATTAGCCGTGTCCCCTGTTATGGACAATTTGAGTATCCGTACTTGATTATCATGTGAATCTCAACATGTTACTTCTAAATAAAAGTTTTGGGTTTTGATGAGTACTTTTAATTGGGATTGAGGATGTCACAACCATTCTCAATGTTTAACAACCACCATGATAGTTAAATAAAATTATTCCTTTGATGTAGGGAAAAATCAGCTTTATGCAATGTAAATCAGAGAGCCTTACCACCAGCCAAATATGCATGTAGTATAGGCTTATTCCTTCATTGCTCTTATGTGTTACATTGCCAAAGATATTCCATGTGTCAACCTGCTTTTCGTGCTGCAACTTTTCACGCTATGCACTTTTCGCATTTATTTAGTAAGGTGTTAGGTCGTGGTTCTATACTCAAGGATGCCGTTGGAGTTGATGGACTCGCTATCTTCCAAGCCTTCCGATGTTATTATTAGATGGCCTTAAGCCATATTATTGTATTCAGTTCCCTTGTGGACAACGATGTAATAAGTGTGTGATTGCTACTCTTCTATAAATCCTTCAAGCACTGTGGTGGTGTCGATTATCGATCCAGGATGACACCGAGCACGAGCGCTAGATCCATTCGGTCCTGGTCGCCACAGAGAATGGTATCGAGCACACCGATCAGAGGACACGACCACTAAGTTAAAGCCATAGATCTCTCTCTCCCATTTTCTAACTCCTCATCTTTTCTACTCTCTTTAGGATGACGGAAGCGAAGATCAAGTACACCCAACCGGATGAAGGCACACCTTTTGGATTTCACTTGAAGGAAGTTACTAAGCACCGAACATTGATTACCAAGCTTCACGGGACTTTCAACGCCACTCTGCTCAAGAGGAGCGCCGAAGATTCATGCTCACGCTCCAGAAGGACATTCGCCCCAATCACCAAGCCAATAGATAGTGTTTTCAAGGCACCCACTTGAGTCCGGAAAGAGCATGGCAGCTCACATCACCATGGGACGATTGGAGAAGTTTATCAAGAAGACCTCAAGGACACCATCTACCAGATTTGTGGACGCCGAGATGACAACTGGGACGTTGTCAAGACCAAGAAGGATAGATCCATTGCAGCTGCTCATCCAGAGTTAAACCAGACATTCGACGCCAGAGAACCAAATGTGCAATGACATGTTGGAGTTGCGTAAGACTAAGGAAAGGATCATCGAATTGGAAGAAGAACTAAAGACTACACGCAAAGACTACATGGACGAGATCGTAGCTCGCAAGACACAATAACGATCTTAAGTACGAGATCAAGAACTCAAGAAGAAGTTGGCGCCGTGGATATGACTCGATTTGGGTCATAGTCGACTGCTTGACCAAGGTAGCTCATTTCATTCCAAAAGACTACCTATAGCAGTGCTAAGTTGGCAAAGATATACATGACCAGAATTGTGTGTTTACACGGAGTTCCGAGGAGCATTGTATCGCATGAGGAACCCAGTTCACTTGAAATTTTGGAACCAGCTTGCACTAAACATTGGGAACCAGATTAGAATTCAGCATGCTTTCCACCCACGCACCGATGGACAAACCGAGAGTCAATCAGATTTTGGAAGACATGTCGAGAGCTTGTACTAGATTACGGATCTAGTTGGGATGATAATTTGTCAGATGCAGAATTTTCCTACAATAACAGCTACCAAACCAGCTTAAAATGGCACCTTCGAGGCTTTGTATGGAAGAAGGTGTAGGACACCATTGTCATGGGACTAAACCGAGATCGCCACTATTTGGACCAGATTTGATTAAGGAGTCCGAATGTATGTTGTTGATTCGAGACAAGGCTCAAGGTAGCCCAGTCCTGCATGTAAGAGCTATGCCGATTCAAAGCGCAGTTTATTGAGTATGAAGTTGGAGATGAGTATATCTCGAGTATCCCCGCTCGAGGAGTTAAACGCTTTGGAGTTAAAGGAAAGTTAGCACCCGCTTTGTTGGACCATATAAGATTTTGCAACGCATGGGAGAAGTTATGATAAGTTGGAATTGCTGAAGGACTGCAGAGTTCATGATGTATTCCATGTTTCTCGCTTGAAGAAATGTCACCCCGAGATTGCAGAGGTACCGCTAAGAGACACAAAGGCCATTGGAGGCAATTCAGTTGAAGGATGACTTGACATATGAGGAAAAACCAGTTAAGATTCTCGATTATGCCAAAGCAGAGTTACCCGCAGAAGGTTATCAAGTTTTGCAAAGTTCAAAGGAGCCACCACACCGAGGATGAAGCCACCGGGAAAGAGAGGAAGTTTTGCTTAAGGACCACCTCACCTATTTTCTAGTTAACCCAATCTCGAGGGCTAGATTCATCTTAAGGGGTAGGTTTGTAACATCCCAAATTTTCAATTTGGAATGTTATACATTAGGTCATCATGCATATCATATTTTCTCGATTTTTCCGATCCTAGAAATTTCACGCAACTCAAGGACCCTCGAGAGAGTTGGAAGTTTCATAATTTTCATATTTGGGATTTCTCAAATTTTGAAAATGGGATCATTGATTTATTTAATTATCTTCATAAAGTTTTTCCTATAAAAATATTTTGAGAGGGAATAATATGACTTTCCTAACAATTAGGAAAAATGAAGATATTATAAATAAACCAAATTTGGTTTTGGAAGATTTATTTTGCTTAGGCAAAATGAGCATTTTAAAATTTTTATGCATGTATATTGTTTTTAAAGTTCATTTTGTTCGACTCATTTTTAGGAGTCGGGAAAATTTGTTTTATTTAAATCCGAGATCGCTTGGTATTTTTTTTTTTTTTGGTTTTAATCTTATTTAAAAAAATAGCGGCTTTCTGGGCTGTGCCCAGCCCCAATGGCCAGCCAAGCCCAGCTCTCCCTCTCCCTCCTCACTACCGAAATGGTCTCTCATTGGGACGACGCCACGCCTCGAGTCCCACCCTCGCGCCTGCCTCCCCTCCCTGGCGCCCTCCCATAAATAGCCCCCTCTCTCTCACTCGCCACGGAGCCGCCACACCACCGATCGAGCCTGACCGACTAAGGACGCCACGACGCCGCTTGCGCCGCCAGTGGACCTCACGACCTCGACGCCAACTCCCCGCCCCACCGAGCCTCTGGCTGACTCGGGCCAGAGAGCCACTGAGGTAGCCGCCACCACGCCCGATCCGTTTTCTCTCCGAACCGATCCGGTTTTTTTAAAAAATATATGTTTGGTTTTTTTAAAAACCTAGATTGGTTTTGTTTTTTTCGGTTTTCTTAATTAACGGACGCTCACCGAACTGCTCGCTTCAATGAACGCGCTCGTTAGATTCGCTCTGTTAACAAACGCTCGCTATTTAACTCGCTCATCGCTTTTCTTTTAATCGAAATTAATCCGTTATTTTCTCGATTTGATTCCAGATCTGATTTTCAAACTGTTTTATTTCGCCGCTTATCGGAATCAGTGATTCAAGCGCTGGAGTTTCAGAATTGAAACCGCCGTTCGACTACCCTACTTTCACAGAGTTTTGCCACTGTGAAATTTTGACCTAATTTCAAATCGCTAAACCGAGACGCTTTCTCGAAGTTTCGACTTTTGATGTTTATTTTGATTCGAATCTTTTGCAACCAGGGTTCTTAAGTTGAACTTTCTGTTAGATCTTTTATTAGAGATTTCTGCATTAGATGAGTACTTATTGTATGCTTGTTGTTTGTCTCGTTAGATCACCCGGAGTGCGCCGCTTGTTACTTCAATCTTTAGGACTCATGATCATCGCTAAGGCAAGTAACACTTTGATCATACTTTCTACTACCCAGTTTTTATGCATTAGATCAAACCTCAAACACTTGCATGATTAGGATCTAATTAAATTGTGGGAATTGGGAAGTAGATTGAGGTAGTACCTATTACACTGCTTCACTTATGAAACCCCGGAGTTACTTCTACGCTTGCTTGTTCATGCCATGCTATGCTAGTAGACGGGATTGGGTGAGTGATTATCCATGACAGATGTGAGATTGTTAATTAATGGTTTATCTAAGGTGGCAACCTAACACACATCCTGGGTGGATTGAGGCACTGGTTTCCATCAGACTTGCTCAGATTTCTTCGGACCGCCACCCATGCTCTAAGGGATCATAAGATTATTCAAACTGAAACTTCCGTGCAGCCACAAGCCAATTATGGGCTCATGCGTAGTTGACTAAGTTGTGCAAACTCTTACGGGTAGGCTAGCTGATGTAGGGGATGTAGGTTGGTAAGGTCTACCCACATGTAAGGTGCTAGCGCTTCGAAAGACTATGTCTCGGCCATCCGCTTCTCAAACACCATGTAGTGCGAGAACCAAGCGGAGGCGATCGAGTCTTGTGGGGAAAAGTGCTAAACCTCCGCAGAGTGTATAAACTAATCATGATTAGCCGTGTCCTTGTTATGGACAATTTGAGTATCCGGTACTTGATTATCATGTGAATCTCAACATGTTACTTCTAAATAAAAGTTTTGGGTTTTGATGAGTACTTTTAATTGGGATTGAGGATGTCACAACCATTCTCAATGTTTAACAACCACCATGATAGTTAAATAAAATTATTCCTTTGATGTAGGGAAAAATCAGCTTTATGCAAATGTAACCGAGAGCCTTACCACCAGCCAAATATGCATGTAGTATAGTCTTATTCCTTCATTGCTCTTATGTGTTACATTGCCAAAGATATTCCATGTGTCAACCTGTTTTCAGTTGCAACTTTTCACGCTATGCATTTTCGCACAACGAGTAAGGTGTTAGGTCGTGGTTCTATACTCAGTGATGCCGCTGGAGTTGATGGACTCGCTTATCTTCCAAGCCTTCCGCTGTTATTATTAGATGGCCTTAAGCCATATTATTGTATTCAGTTCCCTTGTGGACAACGATGTAATAAGTGTGTGATTGCTACTCGCTATAAATCCTTCGGCACTGTGTGGTGTCGCGACATTATCGATCCAGGGATGACATCGAGCACAGAGCGCTAGATCCATTCGGTCTCGGTCGCTACATCCGGTGATCGCCGCGGGGCTCCGGCGGCGGGCTAGGGGTCGGCGCGGGTCGGGAGGGGAGGCGGGTCGGCGGCGTGCTCCGGCGACGGCGGGGAACGGCGGCAAGGGCTCGGCTTGGCGCTGGTGAGGGCGGGCGGCGGGGTCGAGGTGAGGGAGAGGGGGGGGGCGGGTTATAAGGGGAAGGGCCGGGTGGCTTGGGAGGGCAGGGCGCTGGTCGGAGCCGGACTCGGGCGGCGGGTCGACGTGGCGGGCGGGTTCCGCCGGGCGGCCGGGGCGCGAGGGGAGAGAGGGAGGCGGGCGCTGGGCCGGGCCTGGCCGGTTGGGCCACTGGCCTTGGCCTGTGGGGGGCGCGTGTTTTTTTTAAATAAAATTAAACCAAAACGAATTAAAAAATACCAAATGAATTCGATTTAAATAAAACAAATTTTCCCGACTCCTAAAAATGAGTCGAACAAAATGAACTTTAAAACGGCAAACATGCATAAATTTTAAAATGCTCTTTTTTGCCTAAACAAAATAAATCTTTCAAAACCAAATTTTGATTTATTTATAATAACTTCATTTTTCCTAAACGTTGGGAAAGTCATATTATTCCCTCCAAAATTTTTATAGGAAAAACTTTATGAAGATAATTTAAATAAATCCAAATGATCCTATTTTCAAATTTGAGAAATCCCAAATATGAAAATTATGAAACTTCCAACTTCTCCGAGGGTCCTTGAGTTGCGTGAAATTTCTAGGATCGGAAAATGCGAGAAAATATGATGTGCATGATGACTAATGTATAACATTCCAAATTGAAAATTTGGGATGTTACAAACCTACCCCTTAAGATGAATCTCGCTTCGAGATTCGGGTTGGCTAGAAAATAGGTGAGGGTGGTCCTAAGCAAAACTTCCTCTCTTCCTGTGTGGCTTCATCCTCAGGTGGTGGCTCCAATCAACTTTGCAAAACTTGATAACCTTGCTGCGGGTAACTCACCGCATAATCGAGAATCTTAACCGGTTTTTCCTCATATGTCAAGTCATCCTTCAACTGAATTGCTTCCAAAGGGCACCGTGTTCTTAACGGTACCTCTCGCTATCTCGGGTGACATTTCTTCAATCGAGAAACATGGAATACATCATGAACTCCCGACAGTCCTTCCGCAATTCCAATTTATACGCGAATCTTCTCCCATGCGCTGCAAAATCTTATATGGTCCAACTAAACGGGTGCTAACTTTCCTTTCACTCCAAAACGCTTAACTCTCGAAGGGATACTCGAGATATACTGCTCAACTTCATACTCAATCGCTGGCGCTTTGAATCGGCATAGCTCTTTGTCCGGACTGGGCTACCTTGAGCCTGCTCTCGAATCAGCTTAACTTTCGCTCGCACTTTAATTAAATCTGGTCCAAACAAGGACGATCTCCGCCATTCCCATGACAACGGTGTCCTGCACCTTCTTCCATACAGAGCCTCGAAGGTGCCATCTTTAAGCTGGTTTGGTAACTGTTATTGTAGGAAAATTCTGCATACGGCAAATTATCATCCCAACTAGATCCATAATCTAGTGCACAAGCTCTCAAAGATGTCCTCCAAAATCTGATTGACTCTCTCGGTCTGTCCATCGGTCTCGGGTGGAAAGTCTGTATCAATTCCAATCGGGTTCCCAATGTTTCGTGTAACCGTTCCAAAATTTCAAGTAAACCGGGTTCCTCTATCCGATACGATGCCTCGAACTCCGTAAACACACAATTCTGGTCATGTATATCTTCGCCAACTTAGCAATCGCTATAGGTAGTCTTGACTCGAATGAAATGAGCTACCTTTGTCAAACGATCGACTATGACCCAAATCGAGTCATATCCTGAACGGGTCTTTGGCAAACCTGTGATGAAATCCATGCCTAGTTTATCCCACTTCCATTCGGTATCGCAACGGTTGTAATAATCCGCCGCTTCGATGCTCGCTTTTACTTTCTCGACATACGCCGCAAACTGCTACATACTCCGCAATATCCTTCTTCATTCCGGGTCCACCGTAAAATATTCTTCAAATCCAAATACATCTTGGTATTTCCTGGGTGAATCGAATAGGGTGAATCATGGGCTTCTTGTAAAATCAACTTCCGATCTCTCGGTCATTGGGCACATAAACACGGTCTTCAAACCATAGGGTATCGTGCTCATCCTCACGAAATCCTTTAGCTTTTCCTTTGCTCATTTTCTCCTTTATAGAGGCAACTTCCTTATCCGCCTTTTGGGCTTCTCGATTTTGTCCATTAGTGTCGATCGAATTTCCAATGCTGCTACATAGCCTCTCGAACTATTTCCAAACATAGCTCTCAAGGTCCTTGGCTAACTCATTGGGTATTCCTCCCATCATTAGGGTATTGACGTGGCTTTACGGCTCAATGCGCCGCCACTTACATTAGCCTTCCCGGGTGATAATGCAATCTCATATCATAATCCTTGATTAGCTCTAACCATCTCCTTTGTCTCGAGATTCAATTCCTTCGGGTGAAGATGTACTTCAAACTCTTGTGATCCGTGATATACTTCACAATGATTTCCAATGAGAAAATTTCTCCACGCCTTCAAGGCATGCACAACGGTTGCTAACTCCAAATCATGAGTGGCATAAGTCAACTCATGAGGCTTAAGTTGTCGTGAAGCATACTTAAACAACTCTTCCTTCCTGCATAAGCACGGCTCCAAGTCCTCGACGAAGCGCCGCAATACACCTCATAATCCTTAGTCCGATCCGCAATATCAAACCGTGAGGTAACCAATCTTTTCTTCAACTCTTGAAAACTTGCCTCACAGTCCTCACCCATATGAATTTGTTTTCCTTCTTCAACAATTCTGTCATAGGCTTTGCAATTCTTGAGAAATTCTCAATGAATCTTCGGTAGTATCCTCGAGTCCAAGGAAACTCAATCTCTCCAACTGCCGCTGGTGCTTCCCATTTGGTTACGGTCTCAACTTTGTGGGGTCAATCGCTATCCCTTCTCCGGATATAACATGTCCGAGAAATCCAACTTCCTTTAGCCAAAACTCACATTTGCTGAACTTGGCATACAACCGGTGTTCCTCGCCCAAAACCAATCGCAATGTTCCTTGTGTTCCTCTTCATTCTTCGAGAAAATTAAATGTCATCAATGAACACCACGATTTAACTTATCCAAAAACTCCATAAACACTTTGTTCATCGTGTTCATGAAATAGGCTGGTGCGTTAGTCAGTCCAAATGACATAACGGTATACTCATACAGTCCATATCTCGTGGTAAACGCTGTCTTGGGTATATCTTGCTCCCTAATCTTCAATCGATGGTACCTCGATCGCAAGTCGATCTTAGAAAACACTTTGCTCCTTGCAAGCGATCAAACAGATCATTTATCATTGGTAGTGGGTACTTGTTCTTGATTGTTACTTCATTCAATCCACGGTAATCAACAACCATTCTCAACGATCCATCCTTCTTCTCCACTAACAAAACGGGTGATCCCCAAGGTGATGAACTTGGGCTTAATAAAACCTTTATCCAATAGTTCCTTAATCTGCTTCTTGATTTCCGCCAAATCCTTTAAGGGCATCCTGCACGGTCGCTTCGATATCGGGCCTGCTCTCGCAACAGCTCGATCAAAAACTCAATGTCTCTATCCGTGGCATTCCCGCAATTCTTCCGAAATACATTAGGATAATCCTTCACCATCGGTACTTCTTCCCGCACCACCCCGATAAGCAATTTACTTGTGCTCTCCTCGGCTCGTGTCGTGATACATACTTAATCCTTCTTCCTTCCGTGTGGTGAGCAAATTGACCTTGTGGTACAATCTATGTTTCCTCCATACTTTGATAACCAATCCATTCCTAATATCACATCCAACCCTTGGGATTCCGTAACTATTAGGTCCGAGGGGAAAACATAGTGTCCAACTTAGTGGCAATGATCACACCATTTACTAGCCATGTACTCGCTCGGGTGAGGTTACTAGCATGGGTGACCTAAGGGCTTGGGTCGGTAACTTGTACTTATCCACAAATCCCTTGATATGTATGAATGCGATGCACCAAAGATTTAAAAGAACAACCGCAGAAATGACTTAACCAAAACTTACCGACATCGTGATCGGGCTGATCTTCAACCTCCTCCACATCAATGTGGTTCACCCGCCCCCCGTTGAAAGGGTTTGGCTTCTTTCCGAGCTTCCATTGCCATTTCCATTCGCCTTCTCGACAGTCATTTGCATAGTGCCCGCCTTGCGGCACTTAAAGCAAGTAATGTGACTCAGTCTACCTTGGATGGTGTCGACGGGTTGGTGCGGTTCTGTCCATTGCTTCCTCCATTCCCGCTCCCATTCTTGGTGCCATTATGGTTATGCGAATTACCTCCTCCATGGGTATGCTGAATCTGAATTCCTGATTTAGGGATGTAACGAGGCTTCTGCCGATCCAGAGTTATACTTCCCTTGTCCATACTTCCGCTATGGTTCTCAATTTGTCTGCCGCTTCCTTCAATCATGAGAGCTCGGTCTACTAACTCCGGTAGTTGTTGAAACTTGCTACCATCAACGGCATGTTGAACTCATCATTCAGTCCTTCTAGAAACTTCTCCGCTTAGTCGCATCCGTAGTAACGCTATCCGGGGCATAACGTGCTAATTTGCTAAAATCATCCACGCATCGCCAACAGTCCTTCCTCCTTGGCGAAGTTGCGAAACTCACGCTTCTTCATGGCCATGGCTCCGCTGAAACATGGGCAAGGCGAAAGCTTGTGAAACCGGGTCCCATGTGATGTTGTTCAAGGGATAAGTGGCTGTGAAATTCTCCCACCATGCTGCTGGGGTCCTTCAAGCCGGTGTGTGCAAACTTCACTCTTTCACCATCTGCTGAAAGTGGTCAGCCCCCTTCCTATCTTATGCGGAGCTACCATCCGCCACAATCGCTCGGTGCTATCGGAATACACCGCGGGTTCATTTAAGGAAACGAGTCGATGATCCGCAGTGGTGGTGGTGGCGTGGGTTGTTGTTGTTGTTGTTCGCACCAATGTTTGAATCAGTATTCTCACGCTGGATCAATTGGGTGATCTCAAGGGAAAACGAATCCGGGTCGCGCCTCTGAGGCATCTGATGGGTTTAGAAAAGGAGAGAAATGTAGAATAGAATGAGGTCTAAGGAATCACTACCCAAATGCACATGAGCAAATGCACACAAAATCACTTCATTCAATCAAACAAAGGCTTACAACGATCTAACTATCGCAAAAGCGCGGTACTATAATGTTTACATGGAGGGAAATGCTACTAATATGTGGGGACTTCTACTAATTTGAACCGTGGAAGACTCCATGATGTCTCGCCCAGCTTCGCCTTCAAAGTCGGGTTCACTTGGATCCGAATCGGTGTCGTCGATGTTAATGTAGTCGCTGGGTATTCGACATACCGGTCTTCATTCCCGAGCGCCAACTTCTTCTTGAGTTCTTCGATCTCGCATTTAAGATCGTTATTGTGTCTTGCCAGAGCTACGATCTCGCCCATGTAGTCCTTGCGTAGTCTTTAGTTCTTCTTCCAGCTCAATGATCCTTCCTCAGGTCTTCTGCAACTCCAACATGTCGCAGACATTTGGTTCTCCGCGCCGAATGTGCTGATTTAACTCGGATGAACGCTGCAATGGACCTATCCTTCTTGGTGCCGACGACGTCCCAATTGTCATCTCGGCGTCCGCAAATCTGGTAGATGGTATCCTTGAGGTCTTCTTGATAAACTTCCCAATGCGCCCCATGGTGATGTGAGCTGCCATGCTCTTTTCCTGCACTCCAAGTTGGTGCAATCAAAACACTATCTATAGGCTTGGTGATTGGGGCGTAATGTCCTTCCCGAACGTGAGCGTGAATCTTCCAGCCCTCTTCACCGAGTGGCGTTGAAAGTCCCGTGAAGCTTGGTAGTCCAATGTTCGTGTACTTAGTAACTTCCTTCAAGTGAAATCCAAAAGGTGTGCCTTCATCCGCTTGGGTGTACTTGATCTTCGCGTCCGGCCATCCTAAAGAGAGTAGAAAAGATGAGGAGTTAGAAAATGGGAAGAGAGTAGTGATCTATGGCTTTAACTTAGTGGTCGTGGTCTCTACAACCGGCCAGGTGTTTCGATACTATTCTCTCAGAGCGACTGCATCCAATGGATCCAGTCTCGTGCTCGTTGTCATCCTCGGATCAAGAATGCCGACACCACACAAGATTTCAAGGATTTATTGCAGAGTAGCAATCACACACTTATTACATCGTTGTCCACAAGGGAACTTATTACAATAATATGGCTTAAGGCCATCTAATAATAACAGCGAAGGCTTGGAAGATAAGCGAGTCCATCAACTCCAACGGCATCACTCGAGTATAGAACCACGACCTAACACCTTACTGTCGTTCTAAAAGTCTCGTGAACGTGAAAGTTGCAGCCCAAAACGGGTCAAGACATGGAATATGCCGCAATGTAACACATAAGAGTAATGAATGAATAAGCCTACACTACATGCATATATGGCTGGGGGTAAGGCTCTACGGTTACATTTGCATAAAGCTGATTTTTCCCTACATTAAAGGAATAGTTTTTATTTAACTATCATGGTGGTTGTTAAACATTGAGAATGGTTGACAGCATCCTCAATCCCAATTAAAAGTACTCATCAAACCCAACAACTTTTATTAGAGGTAACATGTTGAGATTCACATGATATTCAATTACCAGACACTCAAAATTGTCCATAACCGGG